>JAGKPW010003097.1:0-27368 GCA_019926035.1 Melaleuca alternifolia | reverse complement strand
GTGTCCTCTTGGTCCAATCTAAGGAGTTTGTCTCCTGTTCGTCCAATCTAAGGGAGTTCGTCCTCTCTTGGTCCTATCTAGGGGAGTTCGTCATCTCTTGGTCCAATCTAAGAAGTTCATCTCCAGTTGGTCCAATCTGAGGCTCCTCGTCCTCTCTTGGTCCAATCTAAGGAGTTCGTCTGATGTTGGGGCAATCTAAGGGAGTTCGTCCTCTCTTGGTCCAATCTAAGGAGTTCATCTCCGGTTGGTCCAATCTGAGGGAGTTCGTCCTCTCTTGGTCCATTCAAAGGAGTTCGCCTCCTCTTGGTCCAATCTAAGGAGTTGGTCTCCTGTTCGTCCAATCCAAGGGAGTACGTCCTCTCTTGGTCCAATCTAAGGGTTAGTTCCTTTTGCTCCAATATAAGGAGTTGTCTCCTGTTCGCTCCACTCTAGGAGTTCTTCTTGTGGTGACTCTAAGAGTGTCTGCTCTTGGTGAATCTACCGGAGTTGGATCTGTTGGTTGCCAATCTAGGGAGTTGTCCTCTCGTGGTCCATAAGGAGTTCTCTACTCTTGGTCCATTAAGGAGTTCAGTCTCCTCTGCTCAATCTCGGGGAGTTCGTCCTCTCTGGTCAAAGCTAAGGAGTTCATCTCCTGTTGGTCCAATATAAGGGAGTGCGTCCTCTCTTGGTCCAATCTAAGGAGTTTGTCTCATGTTGGTGCAATCGAACGGAGTTCGTCCACTCCTGGTCCAATCTGAGGAGTTCGTCTCCTGTTGGTCCAATCTGAGGGAGTTCGTCCTTTCTTGTTCCAATCTTAGGAGTTTGTGTCCGCTTGGTCCAATCTAAGGAGTTCGTCTCCTGTTCGTCCATTCTAAGGAAGTTCGTCCTCTCTTGGTCCAATCTAGGGGAGTTCGTCATCTCTTGGTCCAATCTATGTAGTTCATCTCCGGTTGGTCCAATCTAGGGGTCCTTATCCTCTCTTGGTCCAATCTAAGGAGTTCGTCTCATGTTGGTCCAATCTAAGGGAGTTCGTCCTCTCTTGGTCCAATCTAAGGGGTTCATCTTCGGTAGGTCCAATCTGAGGGAGTTCGTCCTGTCTTGGTCCAATCTATGGAGTTCGTCTCCTCTTGGTCCAATCTAAGGAGTTCGTCTCCTGTTCGTCCAATCTAACGGAGTTCGTCCTCTTTTGGTCCAATCTAAGGAGTTCGCCTCCAAATGAGGTCGTCCTATCTTAGACTAATCTAAGGAGCTCGTCACCTCTTGGTCCAATCTAAGGGAGTTCGTCCTTCTCTTGGTCCAATCTAACGAGTTCATCTCCTGTTGGTCCAATGTATGGGAGTTTGTCCTCTCTTGGACCAATCTAAGGAGTTCGTGTCATGTTGGTGAAATCTAACGGACTTCGTCCTCTCTTGGTACAATCTAAGGAGATCGTCTCCTGTTTGTCCAATCTAAGAGAGTTCGTCCTCTCTTCGTCCAATCTAAGGAGTTCGTCTCCTGTTGGTCCAATCTAAGGGAGTTCGTCCTCTCTTGGTCCAATCAAAGGAGTTCGTCTCCTGTTGGTGCAATATAAGGGATTTCGTCCTCTTTTGTTCCAATCTTAGGAATTTGTGTCCTCTTGGTCCAATCTAAAGAGTTCGTCTCCTGTTCGTCCAATCTAAGGGAGTTCGTCCTTCGTTGGTTCGATCTAAGGAGTTCGTCTGCTCTTAGTCCAATCTAAGGAGTTCGCCTCCTGTTGGTAGTTCGTCACCTCTTTGTCCTATCTAAGGAGTTCGTCTCCTGTTGGTCCAATCCAAATGAGGTCGCCCTATCTTAGACCAATCTAAGGAGCTCGTCACCTCTTGGTCCAATCTAAGGGAGTTCGTCCTCTCTTGGTCCAATCTAACGAGTTCATCTCCTGTTGGTCCAATGTATGGGAGTTTGTCCTCTCTTGGACCAATCTAAGGAGTTCGTGTCATGTTGGTGAAATCTAACGGACTTCGTCCTCTCTTGGTACAATCGAAGCAGATCGTCTCCTGTTGGTCCAATCTAAGAGAGTTCGTCCATCTTCGTCCAACTCTAAGCGAGTGCGTTACTGCTGGTCCAATCTAAGGGGGGTTCGTCCTCTCTTGGTACAATATAAGGAGTTAGTCTACAATGGTCCAAATCTAGGGGAGTTCGTCCTCTCTGTCCAATCTAAGGGAGTTCGTCACCTCTTGGTCCAATCTATGGGAGTTCGTGCTCTCATGGTCTAATCTAAGCAGTTCGTCTCCTGTTGGTCCAATCTAAGGAAGTTTGTCCTCTCCTGGTCCAATCTAAGGAGTTCGTCTCCAGTTTGTCCAATCTGAGGGATTTCGTCCTCTCTTGGTCCAATCTAAGGAATTCGTCTCCACTTGGTCCAATCTAAGGGAGTTCGTCTCCTGTTGGTCCAATCTAAGGAGTTCGTCTGCTTTGGGTCCAATCTAAGGGAGTTCGTCTCCTGTTGGTCCAATCTAAGGAGTTCGTCTCCTTTTGGCTACAATTCTAAGGGAGGTTCGTCCCATCTTGTCCAATCTAAGGAGTTTGTCTCATGTTGGTGCAATCGAACGGAGTTCATCCAATCCTGGTCCAATCTGATGAGTTCGTCTCCTGTTGGTCTAATCTGAGGGAGTTCGTCCTTTCTTGTTCCAATCTTAGGAGTTCGTGTCCTCTTGGTCCAATCTAAGGAGTTTGTCTCCTGTTCGTCCAATCTAAGGGAGTTCGTCCTCTCTTGGTCCAATCTAGGGGAGTTCGTCATCTCTAGGTACAATCTAAGTAGTTCATCTCCAGTTGGTCCAATCTAAGTTTTCATCTCCAGTGGTCCAATCTAGGCCATCGTCCTCTCTTGGTCCAATCTAAGGAGTTAGTCTCATGTTGGGGCATCTAAGGAGTTCGTCCACTCTTGTCCAATTAGAGGAGTTCATCTCCGGTGGGTCCATCTGAGGGCGTTGTCCTCTCTTGGTCCAATCTAAGGAGTTTGTCTCATGTTGGTGCAATCTGAGGAGTTCGTCCACTCCTAGTCCAATCTGAGGAGTTCGTCTCCTGTTGGTCCAATCTGAGGGAGTTCGTCCTTTCTTGTTCCAATCTTAGCAGTTCGTGTCCTCTTGGTCCAATCTCAGGGAGTTCGTTCTCTCTTGGTCCAATCTAAGGAGTTGGTCTCCGGTTGGTCCAATCTGCGGGAGTTCGTCCTCTCTTGGTCCAATCTAAGTAGTTCTTCTCCGGTTGGTCCAATCTAAGGGTCCTCGTCCTCTCTTGGTCCAATCTAAGGAGTTCGTCTCATGTTGGTGCAATCTAAGGGAGTTCGTCCTCTCTTGGTCCAATCTAAGGAGTTTATCTCCGGTTGGTCCAATCAGAGGGAGTTCGTCTTCTCTTGGTCCAATCTAAGGAGTTTGTCTCCTCTTGGTCCAATCTAAGGAGTTGGTCTCCTGTTCATCCAATATAAGGGAGTTCGTCCTCTCTTGGTCTAATCTAAGGTGTTCGTCTCCTTTTGGTCCAATCTAAGGAGTTCGTCTCCTGTTGGTACAATCTAGGGGAGTTCGTCCTCTCTTGGTCCAATCTGAAGAGTTCGTCTCCTGTTGGTCCAATCTAAGGGAGTTCATCCTCTCTTGGTCCAATCTAAGGAGTTCGTCTCATGTTGGTGCAATCTAACGGAGTTCATCCTCTCTTGGTCCAATCTGAGGAGGTCGTCTCTTGTTGGTCCAATCTGAGGGAGTTCGTCCTCTTTTGTTCCAATCTTAGGAATTTGTGTCCTCTTGGTCCAATCTAAGGAGTGAGTCTCCTGTTCGTCCAATCTATGGGAGTTCGTCCTCCGTTGGTTCGATCTAAGGAGTTCGTCTGCTCTTGGTCCAATCTAAGGAGTTCGCCTCTTGTTGGTAGTTCGTCACCTCTTTTTCCTATCTAAGGAGTTCGTCTCCTGTTGGTCCAATCCAAATGAGGTCGTCCTATCTTAGACCAATCTAAGGAGCTCGTCACCTCTTGGTCCAATCTAAGGGAGTTCGTCCTCTCTTGGTCCAATCTAACGAGTTCATCTCCTGTTGGTCCAATGTATGGGAGTTCATCCTCTCTTGGTCCAATCTAAGGAGTTCGTGTCATGTTGGTGAAATCTAACAGACTTCGTCCTCTCTTGGTGCAATCTACGGAGATCGTCTCCTATTGGTCCAATCTAAGAGAGTTCGTCCTCTCTCGGTCCAATCTAAGGAGTTCGTCTCCTGTTGGTCCAATCTAGGGGAGTTCGTCCTCTCTTGGTCCAATCTAAGGAGTTCGTCTCCTGTTGGTCCAATATAAGGGATTTCGTCCTCTCTTGGTCCAATCTAAGGAGTTCGTCTCCGGTTGGTCCAATATAGGATTTCGTCCTCTCGTTGGTCCCCAATCTAAGGATTGTCGCCAGTTTGGGCCAATCGAGGGAGTTCGTCCTCTCTTGGTGAGGGAGTTCTGTCCTCCTCTTGGTCTCTAAGTGCTCTCTCCTGTTCGTCCAATCTAAGGGAGGTCTCTCGCTTTGGTCCAATCTAAGGAGTTCGTCTCCTCTTGGTCCAATCTCAGGAGTTCGTCTTCTGTTCGTCCAATCTAAGGGAGTTCGTCCTCTCTTGGTCCAATCTAAGGAGTTTGTCTCATGTTGGTGCAATCGAATGGACTTCGTCCACTCCCGGTCCAATCTGAGGAGTTCGTCTCCTATTGGTCCAATCTGAGGGAGTTCGTCCTTTCTTGTTCCAATCTTAGGAGTTCGTGTCCTCTAAGGGAGTTCGTCTCCTCTTGGTCCAATCTACGGAGTTCGTCTCCTCTTGGTCCAATCTAGGGGAGTTCGTCCTCTCTTGGTCCAATCTATAGGAGTTCGTCCTCTCTTGGTCTAATCTAAGGAGTTTGTCTCATGTTGGTGCAATCGAACGGAGTTCGTCCAATCCTGGTCCAATCTAAGTAGTTCGTCTCCGGTTGGTCCAATCTGAGGGAGTTCGTCTTCTCTTGGTCCAATCTAAGGAGTTCGTCTTCTGTAGGTCAAATCTAAGGGAGTTCGTCCTCTCTTGGACTAATCTAAGGAGTTCATCTCCTGTTGGTCCAATCTAAGGGAGTTCGTCCTCTCTTGGTCCAATCTAAGGAGTTCGTCTCATATTGGTGCAATCTAAGGGAGTTCGTCCTCTCTTGGTCCTATCTGAGGAGTTCGTCTCTTGTTGGTCCAATCTGAGGGAGTTCGTCCTCTTTTGTTCCAATCTTAGGAGTTTGTGTCCTTTTGCTCCAATCTAAGTAGTTCGTCTCCTGTTCGTCCAATCTAAGGGAGTTCTTCCTCTGTTGGTTCAATCTAAGGAGTTCGTCTGCTCTTGGTGCAATCTAAGGAGTTCGGCTCATGTTGGTGCAATCTAAGGGTGTTCGTCCTCTCTTGGTCCAATCTAAGGAGTTCGTCTCCTGTTGGTCCAATCTAAGGGAGTTCGTCCTCTCTTGGTCCAATCTAAGGATTTCGTCTCTTGTTCGTCCAATCAAAGGGAGTTCGTCTCCGGTTGTTCCATCTGAGGAGGTTTCTCTCTCTTGGTGAGGAGTTCGTCCGCCTCTTGTCCAATCTGGATTTCGTCTCCTGTTCGGACCAATCTCAGGGAGTTTTCGCCTCTCTTGGTCCAATCTAAGGAGTTTCGTCTCCTTGTCTTGTTCCATCTAAGAGTCGTCTCCTCTGTTCCAATCTGGGAGTGCGTCCTCTCTTGGGCAAAGTCTAAGGAGTTCATCTCCCTGGTGGTCAATCTATGGGAGTTCGTCCTCTCTTGGTCCAATCTCAGGAGTTCGTCTCATGTTGGTGCAATCTAACGGAGTTCGTCCTCTCTTGGTCCAATCTGAGGAGGTCGTCTCTTGTTGGTCCAATATGAGGGAGTTCGTCCTCTTTTGTTCCAAACTTAGGAGTTTGTGTCCTCTTGTTCCAATCTAAGGAGTTCGTCTCCTGTTCGTCCAATCTAAGGGAATTCGTCCTCCGTTGGTTCGATCTAAGGAGTTCGTCTGCTCTTGGTCCAATCTAAGGAGTTCGCCTCCTGTTGGTAGTTCGTCACCTCTTTGTCCTATCTAAGGAGTTCGTCTCCTGTTGGTCCAATCCAAATGAGGTCGCCCTATCTTAGACCAATCTAAGGAGCTCGTCACCTCTTGGTCCAATCTAAGGGAGTTCGTCCTCTCTTGGTCCAATCTAACGAGTTCATCTCCTGTTGGTCCATTGTATGGGAGTTCGTCCTCTCTTGGTCCAATCTAAGGAGTTCGTGTCATGTTGGTGAAATCTAACGGACTTCGTCCTCTCTTGGTACAATCTAAGGAGATCGTCTCCTGTTGGTCCAATCTAAGAGAGTTCGTCCTCTCTTCGTCCAATCTAAGGAGTTCGTCTCCTGTTGGTCCAATCTAAGGGAGTTCGTCCTCTATTGGTCCATTCTAAGGAGTTCGCCTCCTGTTGGTCCAATCTAGGGGAGTTCGTCCTCTCTTGGTCCAATCTAAGGAGTTCGTCTCCTGTTGGTCCAATATAAGGGATTTTTCCTCTCTTGGTCCAATCTAAGGAGTTCGTCTCCGGTTGGTCCAATCTGAGGGAGTTCGTCCTCTCTTGGTGAGGAGTTCGTCTCCTCTTGGTCCAATCTAGGAGTTCGCTCCGTGTTCGGCCAATCTAAGGAGTTTTCGTCCGCTCTGTCCACGTCTAAGGAGTTCTTCTCCTCTTGTCCAATATGAGGAGTTCGTCTCATGTTCGTCCAATCTAAGGGAGTTTGTCCTTTCTTGGTCCATTCTAAGGAGTTCATCTCCTGTTTGTCCAATCTAAGGGAGTTCGTCCTCTCTTGGTCCAATCTAAGGAGTTTTTCTCATGTTGGTGCAATCGAACGGAGTTCGTCCAATCCTGGTCCAATCTGAGGAGTTCGTCTCCTGTTGGTCCAATCTGAGGGAGTTCGTCGTTTCTTGTTCCAATCTTAGGAGTTCGTGTCCTCTTGGTCCAATCTAAGGAGTTTGTCTCCTGTTCGTCCAATCTAAGGGAGTTCGTCCTCTCTTGGTCCAATCTAGGGGAGTTCGTCATCTCTTGGTCCAATCTAAGTAGTTCATCTCCATTTGGTCCAATCTAAGGCTCCTCGTCGTCTCTTGGTCCAATCTAAGGAGTTCGTCTCATGTTGGGGCAATCTAAGGGAGTTCGTCTTCTCTTGGTCCAATCTAAGGAGTTCATCTCCGGCTGGTCCAATCTGAGGGAGTTCGTCCTCTCTTGGTCCAATCTAAGGAGTTCGTCTCCTCTTGGTCCAATCTAAGGAGTTCGTCTTTTCTTGGTCCAATCTAGGGGAGTTCGTCCTCTCTTGGTCTAATCTAAGGAGTTCATCTCCTGTTGGTCCAATCTAAAAGAGTTCGTCCTCTTTTGGTCCAATCTGAGGAGTTCGTCTCATGTTGGTGCAATCGAACGGAGTTCGTCCACCCCTGGTCCAATCTGAGGAGTTCGTGTCCTCTTGGTCTAATCTGAGGGAGTTTGTCCTTTCTCGTTCCAGTCTTAGGAGTTCGTGTCCTCTTGGTCCAATAAAAGGAGTTCGTCTCCTGTTCGTCCAATCTAAGGAAGTTCGTCCTCTCTTGGTCCAATCTAGGGGAGTTCGTCATCTGTTGGTCCAATCTAAGTAGTTCATCTCCGGTTGGTCCAATCTAAGGGTCCTTGTCCTTTCTTGGTCCAATCTAAGGAGTTCGTCTCATGTTGGTGCAATCTATGGGAGTTCGTCCTCTCTTGGTCCAATCTAAGGAGTTCATCTTCGGTTGGTCCAATTTGAGGGAGTTCGTCCTCTCTTGGTCCAATCTATGGAGTTCGTCTCCTCTTGGTCCAATCTAAGGAGTTCGTCTCCAGTTCGTCCAATCTAAGGGACTTCGTCCTTTCTTGGTCCAATCTAAGGAGTTCGTCTCCTGTTGGTCCAATCTAAGGAGTTCGTCTCCTGTTGGTACAATCTAGGGGAGTTCGTCCTCTCTTGGTCCAATCTGAGGAGTTCGTCTCCTGTTGGTCCAATATATGGGATTTCGTCCTCTCTTGGTCCAATCTAAGGAGTTCGTCTCCGGTTGGTGCAATCTAACGGAGTTCGTCTCTCTTGGTCCAATCTGAGGAGGTCGTCTCTTGTTGGTCCAATCTGAGGGAGTTCGTCCTCTTTTGTTCCAATCTTAGGAATTTGTGTCCTCTTGGTCCAATCTAAGGAGTGAGTCTCCTGTTCGTCCAATCTATGGGAGTTCGTCCTCCGTTGGTTCGATCTAAGGAGTTCGTCTGCTCTTGGTCCAATCTAAGGAGTTCGCCTCCTGTTGGTAGTTCGTCACCTCTTTGTCCTATCTAAGGAGTTCGTCTCCTGTTGGTCCAATCCAAATGAGGTCGTCCTATCTTAGACCAATCTAAGGAGCTCGTCACCTCCTGGTCCAATCTAAGGGAGTTCGTCCACTCTTGGTCCAATCTAACGAGTTCATCTCCTGTTGGTCCAAAGTATGGGAGTTCGTCCTCCCTTGGACCAATCTAAGGAGTTCGTCTCCTCTTGGTCCAATCTGAGGGAGAACGTCCTCCATTGGTCCAATCTAAGGAGATCGTCTCCTGTTGGTCCAATCTAAGAGGGTTCGTCCTCTCTTCGTCCAATCTAAGGAGTTCGTCTCCTGTTGGTCCAATCTAAGGGAGTTCGTCCTCTCTTGGTCCAATCTAAGGAGTTCGTCTCCAATTGGTCCAATCTAGGGGAGTTCGTCCTCTCTTGGTCCAATCTAAGGAGTTTGTCTCTTGTTGGTCCAATATAAGGGATTTCGTCCTCTCTTGGTCCAATCTAAGGAGTTCGTCTCCAGTTGGTCCCATCTGAGGGAGTTCGTCCTCTCTTGGTGAGGAGTTCGTCTCCTCTTGGTCCATCTAAGGTGTTCGTCTCCTGTTCGGCCAATCTAAGGGAGTTCGTCCTCTCTTGGTCCAATCTAGGAGTTCTTCCTCCTGGTCCAATCTAAGGAGTTCGTCTCCTCTTGGTCCAATCTAGGAGTTCGTTCTCTCTTGGTCAAATCTAAGGAGTTCATCTCCTGTTGGTCCAATCAAAGGGAGTTCGTCCTCTCTTGGTCCAATCTAAGGAGTTTGTCTCATGTTGGTGCAATCGAACGGAGTTCGTCCAATCCTGGTCCAATCTGAGGAGTTCGTCTCCTGTTGGTCCAATCTGAGGGAGTTCGTCCTTTCTTGTTCCAATCTTAGGAGTTCGTGTCCTCTTGGTCCAATCTAAGGAGTTTGTCTCCTGTTCGTCCAATCTAAGGGAGTTTGTCCTCTCTCGGTCCAATCTAAAGAGTTCGTCTCCACCTGGTGCAATCTAAGGAGTTCCCCCTCTCTTGGTCCAATCTGAGGAGTTCGTCTCCTATTGGTCCAACCTGTGGGAGTTCATCCTCTGTTGTTCCAATCTTAGGAGTTCATGTCCTCTAGGTCCAATCTAAGGAGTTCGTCTCCTGTTCGTCCAATCTAAGGGAGTTCGTCCTCTCTTGGTCCAATCTAAGGAGTTCGTCACCTCTTGGTCCAATCTAAGGAGTTCGTCACCTGTTGGTCAAATCTAGGGGAGTTCGTCCTCTCTTGGTCCAATCTAAGGCGTTCTTCTCCTGTTGGTACAATCTAAGGGAGTTCGTCCTCTCTTGGTCCAATCTGAGGAGTTCGTCTCTTGTTGGTCCAATCTGAGGGAGTTCGTCCTCTTTTGTTCCAATCTTAGGACTTTGTGTCCTCTTGGTCCAATCGAAGGAGTTCGTCTATTGTTGGTCCAATCTAGGGGAGTTCGTCCTCTCTTGGTGCATTCTAAGGAGTTCGTCTCTTGTTGGTCCAATCTAAAGGAGTTCGTCCTCTCTTGGTCCAATGTAAGGAGTTTGTCTCCGGTTGGTCCAATCTGAGGGAGTTCGTTCTCTCTGGAGCCAATCTAAGGAGTTCCTCTCCTCTTGGTCCAATCTAAGGAGTTCGTCTCCTGTTCGTCCAATCTAGGGGGGTTCGTCCTCTCTTGGTCCAATCTAAGGAGTTAGTCTCCTCTTGGTCCAATCTAAGGAGTTAGTCTGCTATTGGTCCAATCTAGGGGAGTTCGTCCTCTATTGACCCAATCTAAGGAGTTCATCTCCTGTTGGTCCAATCTAAGGGAGTTCATCCTCTCTTGGTCCAATCTAAGGAGTTTGTCTCATGTTGGTGCAATCTAACGGAGTTCGTCCTCTCTTGGTCCAATCTGAGGAGTTCATCTCCTATTGGTACTTCGTCACCTCTTGGTGCTATCTAAGGAGTTCGTCTCCTGTCGGTCCAATCCAACTGAGTTCTTCCTATCTTAGTCCAATCTAAGGAACTCATCACCTTTTGGTCCAATCTAAGGAGTTCGTCTCCTCTTGGTCCTATCTAAGGAGTTCGTCTCCTGTTGGTGCAATCTTAGGCAATTCGTCATCTCTTGGTCCAATTTAAGGAGGTCGTCACCGGTTGGTCAAATCTGAGGGAGTACGTCCTATCTTGGTCCAATCTAAGGAGTTCGTCTCCTCTTGGTCTAATATAAGGGAGTTCGTCCTCTCTCGGTCCAATCTAAGGAGATCGTTACCTCTTGGTCCAATCTGAGGGAGTTCGTCCTCTCTTGGAACAATCTAAGGAGTTCGTCTCCTGTTGGTCCAATCTAAGGGAGTTCGTCCTCTCTTTGTCCAATCTAAGGAGTTCGTCTCCGGTTGGTCCAATCTGAGGGAGTTTGTCCTCTTTTGGTCCAATCTAAGGAGTTCGTCTCCTCTTGGTCCAATCTATGGAGTTCGTCTCCTGTTCGTCCAATCTAAGCGAGTTCGTCTTCTCTTGGTCCAATCTAAGGAGTTCGTCTCCTCTTGGTGCAATCTAAGGAGTTCGTCCTCTCTTGGTCCAATCTGAGGAGTTCGTCTCCTATTGGTCCACTCTGAGGAAGTTCATCCTCTGTTGTTCCAATCTTAGGAGTTCGTGTCCTTTTGGTCCAATCTATGGAGTTCGTCTCCTGTTCGTCCAATCGAAGGGAGTTCGTCCTCTCTTGGTCCAATCAAAGGAGTTCGTCTCCTCTTGGTCCAATCTAAGGAGTTCTTCTCCTGTTGGTCCAATCTAAGGAGTTCGTCTCCTGTTCGTCCAATCTAGGGGAGTTCGTCCTCTTTTGGTCCAATATTAGGAGTTTGTCTCCTGTTGGACCAATCTAAGGGAGTTCGTCCTCTCTTGGTCCAATCTAAGGAGTTCGTCTCCGGTTGATCCAATCTAAGGTAGTTTGTCCTCTCTCGGTCCAATCTAAGTAGTTCGTCTCCTCTTGGTCCAATCTAAGGAGTTCGTTACTATTGGTCCAATCTAAGGGAATTCGTCCTCTCTTGGTCCAATCTAAGGAGTTCGTCTCATCTTGGTCCAATCTAAAGAGTTCGTCTCCTGTTGGTCCAAGCTAGGGGAGTTCGTCATCTCTTGGTCCATTCTAAGGAGTTCGTCTCCTGTTGGTCCAATCTAAGGGAGTTCGTCCTCTCTTGGTCCAATCTAACGAGTTCGTCTCATGTTGGTGCAATTTAAGGGAGTTCGTCCTCTCTTGGTCCAATCTGAGGAGTTCGTCTCCTGTTGGTCCAATCTGCGGGAGTTCCTCCTCTCTTGTTCCAATCTGAGGAGTTCGTGTCCTCTTGGTCCAATCTATGGTGTTCATCTCCTGTTCATCCAATCTAAGGGAGTTCGTCCTCTCTTGGTCCAAACTAAGGAGGTCGTCTCCTGTTTGTGCAATCACTAGGAGTTCAACCTCTCTTGGTCCAATCTAAGGAGTTGGTCTCCTGTTGGTCCAATCTGAGGGAGTTCGTCCTCTCTTGTTCCAATCTTAGGAGTTCGTGTCCTCTCGGTCCAATCTAAGGAGTTCGTCTCCTGTTGGTACAATCCAACTGACTTCGTCCTCTCTTTGTCCAATCTAAGGAGCTCGTCACCTCTTGGTCCAATCTAAGGGAGTTCGTCCTCTCTTGGGCCAATCTAAGGAGTTCGTCTCCTGTTTGTGCAATCTCTAAGAGTTCAACCTCTCTTGGTCCAATCTAAGGAGTTCGTCATCGGTTGGTCCAATCTGAGGGAGTTCGTCCTCTATTGGTCCAATCTAAGGAGTTGGTCTCTTGAAGGTCCAATCTGAAGGAGTTCGTCCTCTCTTGGTCCAATCTAAGGAGTTCGCCTCCTGTTGGTGCAATCTCGGGGAGTTCGTCCTCTCTTGGTCCAATCTAAGGAGGTCGTCTTCTGTTGGTCCAATCTTTGGGAGTTCATCCTCTCTTAATCCAATCTAAGGAGTTCGTCTCTTGTTGGTCCAATCTAAGGGAGTTCGTCCTCTCTTGGGCCAATCTAAGGAGTTCGTCTCTTGTTTGTGCAATCTCAGGGAGTTCGTCCTCTCTTGGTCCAATATAAGGAGTTCGTCATCCTTTGGTCCAATCTGAGGGAGTTCGTCCTCTATTGGTCCAATCTAAGGAGTTCGTCTCCTCTAGGTCCAATTTGAGGGAGTTCGTCCTCTCTTGGTCTAATCTAAGGAGTTCGTTGCTGTTGGTCCAATCTAACGAGTTCGCCTCCTGTTGGTAATTCGTCTCCTGTTGGTCCAATCTGAGGGAGTTCGTCCTCTCTTGTTCCAATATTAGGAGTTCGTCCTCTCTTTGTCAAATCTAAGGAGCTCGTCACTTCTTGGTCTAATCTAAGGGAGTTCGTCCTCTCTTGGGCCAATTTAAGGAGTTCGTCTCCTGTTTGTGCAATCTCACGGCGTTCATCCTCTCTTGGTCCAGTCTAAGGAGTTCTTCTCCTGTTGTTCCAATCTAAGCGAGTTCATCCTCTCTTCGTCCAATCTATGGAGTTTGTCTCCTGTTGGTCCAATCTGAGGGAGTTCGTCCTCTCATCGTGCAATCAAAGGAGTTTGTCTCCTATTGGTGCAATCTGAGGGAGTTAGTCCTCTCATGGTCTAATCATGGAGTTCGTCTCCTCTTGGTCCAATCTAAGGAGTTCGTCTTCTGTTCGTGCAATCTGAAGGAGTTCGTCCTCTCTTGGTCTAATCTAAGGAGTTCGTACTCTCTTGGAGCAATCTAAGGGAGTTCGTCCTCTCTTGGTCCAATCTAAGGTGTTCGTTGTTGTTGGTCCAATCTAAGGGAGATCGTCCTCTCTTGGTCCAATCTAAGGAGTTTGTCTCTTCTAGGTCCAATCTAAGGGAGTTCGTCCTCTCTTGGTCTAATCTAAGGAGTTCGTCACCTGTTGGACCAATCTAAGGGAGTTCGTCCTCTCTTGGTCCAATCTAAGGGAGTTCGTCCTCTCTTGGTTCAATCTAAGGAGTTCGTCTCCGGTTGGTCCAATCTGAGGGAGTTCGTCCTCTCTTGAGCCAATCTAAGGAGTTCGTCTCCTGTTGGTGCAATCTGAGGGAGTTAGTCCTCTCTTGGTCTAATCATGGAGTTCGTCTCCTCTTGGTCCAATCTAAGGAGTTCGTCTTCTGTTGGTACAATCTAAGGAGTTCGTCCTCTCTTGGTCCAATCTCAGAGAGTTCGTCATCTCTTGGTCCAATCTAAGGAGTTCGTCTCCTTTTGGTCCAATCTAAGGAGTTCGCCTCCTGTTGGTAATTCGTCTCCTGTTGGTCCAATCTGAGGGAGTTCGTCCTCTCTTGTTCCAATCTTAGGAGTTCGTGTCCTCTCGGTCCAATCTAAGGAGTTCGTCTCCTGTTGGTCCAATCCAACTGACTTCGTCCTCTCTTTGTCCAATCTAAGGAGCTCGTCACCTCTTGGTCCAATCTAAGGGAGTTCGTCCTCTCTTGGGCCAATCTAAGGAGTTCGTCTCCTGTAGGTCCAATTTGAGGGAGTTCGTCCTCTCTTGGTCCAATCTAAGGAGGTCATCTTCTGTTGGTCCAATCCTAGGGAGTTCATCCTCTCTTGGTCCAATCTAAGGAGTTCGTCTCCTGTTGGTCCAATCTAAGCGAGTTCATCCTGTCTTCGTCCAATCTATGGAGTTTGTCTCCTGTTGGTCCAATCTGAGGGAGTTCGTCCTCTCATCGTGCAATCGAAGTAGTTCGTCTCCTGTTGGTGCAAGCTGAGGGAGTTAGTCCTCTCTTGGTCTAATCATGGAGTTCGTCTCCTCTTGGTCCAATCAAAGGAGTTCGTCTTCTGTTCGTGCAATCTAGGGAGTTCGTCCTCTCTTGGTCCAATCTCAGGGAGTTCGTCATCTCTTGGTCCAATCTAAGGGAGTTCGTCCTCTCTTGGTCCAATCTAAGGTGTTCGTTGCTGTTGGTCCAATCTAAGGGAGATCGTCCTCTCTTGGTACAATCTAAGGGGTTTGTCTCCTGTTGGCGCAATCTAAGGAAGTTCGTCCTCTTGATGTAATCTAAGGAGTTTGTCTCTTCAAGGTCCAATCTAAGGGAGTTCGTCCTCTCTTGGGCCAATCTAAGGAGTTCGTCTCTTGTTTGTGCAATCTCAAGGAGTTCGTCCTCTCTTGGTCCAATCTAAGGAGTTCGTCATCGCTTGGTCCAATCTGAGGGAGTTCGTCCTCTATTGGTCCAATCTAAGGAGTTCGTCTCCTCTAGGTCCAATTTGAGGGAGTTCGTCCTCTCTTAGTCCAATCTAAGGAGGTCATCTTCTGTTGGTCCAATCTTAGGGAGTTCATCCTCTCTTAGTCCAATCTAAGGAGTTCGTCTCCTGTTGGTCCAATCTAAGCGAGTTCATCCTCTCTTCGTCCAATCTATGGAGTTTGTCTCCTGTTGGTCCAATCTGAGGGAGTTCGTCCTCTCATCGTGCAATCGAAGGAGTTCGTCTCCTGTTGGTGCAATCTGAGGGAGTTAGTCCTCTCTTGGTCTAATCATGGAACTCGTCTCCTCTTGGTCCAATCTAAGGAGTTCGTCTTCTGCTCGTGCAATCTGAAGGAGTTCGTCCTCTCTTGGTCTAATCTAAGGAGTTCGTACTCTCTTGGAGCAATCTAAGGGAGTTCATCCACTCTTGGTCTAATCTAAGGTGTTCGTTGCTGTTGGTCCAATCTAAGGGAGATCGTCCTCTCTTGGTCCAATCTAAGGAGTTTGTCTCCTCTAGGTCCAATCTAAGGGAGTTCGTCCTCTCTTGGTCTACTCTAAGGAGTTCGTCTCCTCTTGGACCGATCTAAGGGAGTTCGTCCTCTCTTGGTACAATCTAAGGGAGTTCGTCCTTTCTTGGTCCAATCTAAGGAGTTCGTCTCCTATTGGTCCAATCTAAGGAGTTCGTCTCTTGTTGGTCCAATCTAAGGCAGTTCTTCCTCTCTTGGTCCAATCTAAGGGGTTCGTCTCCTGTTGGTGCAATCTAAGGAAGTTCGTCCTCTCTTGGTGTAATCTAAGGAGTTTGTCTCCTGTTGGTGCAATCTAACGGAGCTCGTCCACTCTTGGTCCAATCTAAGGAGTTCACCTCCTATTGGTCCAATCTCAAGGAGTTCGTCCTCTCTTGGTGAAATCTAAGGAGTTCGTCTCCTCTTAGTCCAATTTAAGGAGTTCGTCTCCTGTTCGTCCAATCTAAGAATTTCGCCTCCTGTTGGTAATTCGTCTCCTGTTGGTCCAATCGAGGGAGTTCGTCGTCTCTTGTTCCAATCTTAGGAGTTCGTGTCCTCTTGGTCCAATCTAAGGAGTTCGTAGCCTCTTGGACCGATCTAAAGGAGTTCGTCCTCTCTTGGTCCAATCTAAGGGACTTCGTCCTTTCTTGGTCCAATCTAAGGAGTTCGTCTCCTATTGGTCCAATCTAAGGAGTTCGCCTCCTATTGGTCCAATCTCAGGGAGTTCGTCCTCTCTTGGTGAAATCTAAGGAGTTCGTCTTCTCATAGTCCAATTTAAGGAGTTCGTCTCCTGCTCGTCCAATCTAAGGAGTTCGCCTCCTGTTGGTAATTCGTCTCTAGTAGGTCCAATCTGAGGGAGTTCGTCCTCTCTTGTTCCAATATTAGGAGTTCGTGTCCTCTTGGTCCAATCAAAGGAGTTTGTCTCCTGTTGGTCCAATCCAACTGAGTTCGTCCTCTCTTTGTCAAATCTAAGGAGCTCGTCACTTCTTGGTCTAATCTAAGGGAGTTCGTCCTCTCTTGGGCCAATTTAAGGAGTTCGTCTCCTGTTTGTGCAATCTCACGGCGTTCATCCTCTCTTGGTCCAGTCTAAGGAGTTCGTCTCCTGTTGTTCCAATCTAAGCGAGTTCATCCTCTCTTCGTCCAATCTATGGAGTTTGTCTCCTGTTGGTCCAATCTAAGGGAGTTCGTCCTCTCATCGTGCAATCGAAGGAGTTCGTCTCCTGTTGGTGCAATCTGAGGGAGTTAGTCCTCTCTTGGTCCAATCTAAGGAGTTCGTCTCCTGTTGGTCCAATCTAAGCGAGGTCATCCTCTCTTCGTCCAATCTAAGGAGTTTGTCTCCTGTTGGTCCAATCTGAGGGAGTTCGTCCGCCCATCATGCAATCGAAGGAGTTCATCTCCTGTTGGTGCAATCTGAGGGAGTTAGTCCTCTCTTGGTCTAATCATGGAGTTCGTCTCCTCTTGGTCCAATCTAAGGAGTTCGTCTTCTGTTCGTGCAATATGAAGGAGTTCTTCCTCTCTTGGTCTAATCTAAGGAGTTCGTCCTCTCTTGGTCCAATCTAAGGTGTTCGTTGCTGTTCGTCCAATCTAAGGGAGATCGTCCTCTCTTGGTCCAATCTAAGGAGTTTGTCTCTTCTAGGTCCAATCTAAGGGAGTTCGTCCTCTCTTGGTCTAATCTAAGGAGTTCGTCACCTGTTGGACCAATCTAAGGGAGTTCGTCCTCTCTTGGTCCAATCTAAGGGAGTTCGTCCTCTCTTGGTTCAATCTAAGGAGTTCGTCTCCGGTTGGTCCATTCTGAGGGAGTTCGTCCTCTCTTGAGCCAATCTAAGGAGTTCGTCTCCTCTTGGTCCAATCTAAGGAGTTCGTTTCCTGTTCGTCCAATCTAGGGGGGTTCGTCCTCTCTTGGTCCAATCTAAGGAGTTAGTCTCCTCTTGGTCCAATCTAAGGAGTTAGTCTCCTGTTGGTCCAATCTCAGGGAGTTCGTCCCCTCTCGGTCCAATCTAAGGAGGTCGTCTTCTGTTGGTCCAATCTTAGGGAGTTCATCCTCTCTTGGTCCAATCTAAGGAGTGCATCTGCTGTTGGTCCAATCTAAGCGAGTTCTTCGTCCAATCTATGGAGTTTGTCTCCTGTTGGTCCAATCTGAGGGAGTTTGTCCTCTCATCGTGCAATCGAAGGAGTTCGTCTCCTGTTGGTGCAATTTGAGGGAGCTAGTCCTCTCTTGGTCTAATCATGGAGTTCGTCTCCTCTTGGTCCAATCAAAGGAGTTCGTCTTCTGTTCGAGCAATCTAGGGAGTTCGTCCTCTCTTGGTCCAATCTCAGGGAGTTCGTCGTCTCTTGGTCCAATCTAAGGGAGTTCGTCCTCTCTTGGTCCAATCTAAGGTGTTCGTTGGTGTTGGTCCAATCTAAGGGAGATCGTCCTCTCTTGGTACAATCTAAGGGGTTTGTCTCTTGTTGGTGCAATCTAAGGAAGTTCGTCCTCTCTTGATGTAATCTAAGGAGTTTGTCTCCTGTTGGTGCAATCTAACGGAGTTCGTCCTCTCTTGGTCCAATCTGAGAAGTTCGCCTCCTATTGGTCCAATCTCAGGGAGTTCGTCATCTCTTGGTGAAATCTAAGGAGTTCGTCTCCTCTTAGTCCAATTTAAGGAGTTCGTCTCCAGTTCGTCCAATCTAAGGAGTTCGCCTCCTGCTGGTAATTCGTCTCCTGTTGGTCCAATCTGAGGGAGTTCGTCCTCTCTTGTTCCAATATTAGGAGTTCGTGTCCTCTTGGTCCAATCTAAGGAGTTTGTCTCCTATTCGTCCAATCCAACTGAGTTCGTCCTCTCTTTATCAAATCTAAGGAGCTCGTCACTTCTTGGTCTAATCTAAGGGAGTTCGTCCTCTCTTGGGCCAATTTAAGGAGTTCGTCTCCTGTTTGTGCAATCTCACGGAGTTCATCCTCTCTTGGTCCAATCTAAGGAGTTTGTCTCCTGTTGGTCCAATCTAACTGAGTTCCTCTATTTGTCCAATCTAAGGAGTTGGTCTCTTGAAGGCCAATCTGAAGGAGTTCGTCCTCTCTGTCAATCTAAGGTAGTTTCGCCTCCTGTTGGTGCAATCTCTGGTAGTTCGTCTCTCTGGTCCAATCTACTAGGTCGTCTTCTGTTGGTCCAATCTTTGGGAGTTCATCCTCTCTTATAATCCAATCTAAGGAGTTTGTCTCTTCAAGGTCCAATCTAAGGGAGTTCGTCCTCTCTTGGGCCAATCTAAGGAGTTCGTCTCTTGTTTGTGCAATCTCAGGGAGTTCATCCTCTCTTGGTCCAATCTAAGGAGTTCGTCATCGCTTGGTCCAATCTGAGGGAGTTCGTCCTCTATTGGTCCAATCTAAGGAGTTCGTCTCCTCTAGGTCCAATTTGAGGGAGTTCGTCCTCTCTTAGTCCAATCTAAGGAGGTCATCTTCTGTTGGTCCAATCTTAGGGAGTTCATCCTCTCTTAGTCCAATCTAAGGAGTTCGTCTCCTGTTGGTCCAATCTAAGCGAGGTTATCCTCTCTTCGTCCAATCTATGTAGTTTGTCTCCTGTTGGTCCAATCTGAGGGAGTTCGTCCTCTCATCGCCCAATATAAGGAGTTCGTCTCAAGTTGGTGCAATCTAAGGAGTTCGTCCTCTCTTGGTCCAATCTAAGGAGTTCGTCTCCTCTTGGTCCAATCTAAAGAGTTCGTCTCCTCTTGGTCCAATCTAAGGGAGTTCGGCCTCTCTTGGTCCAATCTAAGGAGTTCGTCGCCTCTTAGTCCAATCTAAGGGAGTTCGTCCTCTCTTGGTCCAATCTAAGGTGTTCGTTGCTGTTGGTCCAATCTAAGGGAGATCGTCCTCTCTTGGTCCAATCTAAGGAGTTTGTCTCCTCTAGGTCCAATCTAAGGGAATTCGTCCCCTCTTGGTCTAATCTAAGGAGTTCGTCTCCTCTTGGACCGATCTAAGGGAGTTCGTCCTCTCTTGGTCCAATCTAAGGGAGTTCGTCCTTTCTTGGTCCAATCTAAGGAGTTCGTCTCCTATTGGTCCAATCTAAGGAGTTCGTCTCCTGTTGGTCCAATCTAAGGCAGTTCTTCCTCTCATGGTTCAATCTAAGGGGTTCGTCTCCTGTTGGTGCAATCTAAGGAAGTTCGTCCTCTCTTGGTGTAATCTAAGGAGTTTGTCTCCTGTTGGTGCAATCTAACGGAGCTCGTCCACTCTTGGTCCAATCTAAGGAGTTCACCTCCTATTGGTCCAATCTCAGGGAGTTCGTGCTTTCTTGGTGAAATCTAAGGAGTTCGTCTCCTCTTAGTCCAATTTAAGGAGTTCGTCTCCTGTTCGTCCAATCTAAGAATTTCGCCTCCTGTTGGTAATTCGTCTCCTGTTGGTCCAATCGAGGGAGTTCGTCGTCTCTTGTTCCAATCTTAGGAGTTCGTGTCCTCTTGGTCCAATCTAAGGAGTTCGTAGCCTCTTGGACCGATCTAAAGGAGTTCGTCCTCTCTTGGTCCAATCTAAGGGACTTCGTCCTTTCTTGGTCCAATCTAAGGAGTTCGTCTCCTATTGGTCCAATCTAAGGAGTTCGCCTCCTATTGGTCCAATCTCAGGGAGTTCGTCCTCTCTTGGTGAAATCTAAGGAGTTCGTCTTCTCATAGTCCAATTTAAGGAGTTCGTCTCCTGCTCGTCCAATCTAAGGAGTTCGCCTCCTGTTGGTAATTCGTCTCTAGTAGGTCCAATCTGAGGGAGTTCGTCCTCTCTTGTTCCAATATTAGGAGTTCGTGTCCTCTTGGTCCAATCTAAGGAGTTTGTCTCCTGTTGGTCCAATCCAACTGAGTTCGTCCTCTCTTGTCAAATATAAGGAGCTCGTCACTTCTGGCGAAATCAAGGGAAGTTCGTCCTATCTGGGCCAATTTAAGGAGTTCGTCTCTGTTTGGCAACTCACGGGTTAATCCTCTCTTGGCCAGTCTAAGGAGTAGTCTCATGTTGTTCCAATATAAGAGGCATCACTCTCGTCCAACTATGGAGGTTTGTTCATGTTGGTCCAATCTGAGGGAGTTCGTCCTCTCATCGTGCAATCGTAGGAGTTCGTCTCCTGTTGGTGCAATCTGAGGGAGTTAGTCCTCTCTTGGTCTAATAATGGAGTTCGTCTCCTCTTGGTGCAATCTAAGGAGTTTGTCTTCTGTTCGTGCAATCTGAAGGAGTTCGTCCTCTCTTGGTCTAATCTAAGGAGTTCGTACTCTCTTGGAGCAATCTAAGGGAGTTCGTCCTCTCTTGGTCCAATCTAAGGTGTTCGTTGCTGTTGGTCCAATCTAAGGGAGATCGTTCTCTCTTGGTCCAATCTAAGGAGTTTGTCTCCTCTAGGTCCAATCTAAGGGAGTTCGTCCTCTCTTGGTCTAATCTAAGGAGTTCGTCTTCTCTTGGACCGATCTAAGGGAGTTCGTCCTCTCTTGGTCCAATCTAAGGGAGTTTGTCCTTTCTTGGTCCAATCTAAGGAGTTCGTCTCCTATTGGTCCAATCTAAGGAGTTCGTCTCTTGTTGGTCCAATCTAAGGCAGTCTTCCTCTCTTGGTCCAATTAAGGGGTCGGTTCTGTTGGGCAATAGGAAGTTAGTCTCTCTGGTGTAATCTAAGGGAGTTTGTCTCGGTTGGGGCCATCTAACGGAGCCGTCCACTCTTGGTCCAATCTAAGGAGTTCACCTCCTATTGGTCCAATCTCAGGGAGTTCGTGCTTTCTTGGTGAAATCTAAGGAGTTCGTCTCCTCTTAGTCCAATTTAAGGAGTTCGTCTCCTGTTCGTCCAATCTAAGAATTTCGCCTCCTGTTGGTAATCCGTCTCCTGTTGGTCCAATCGAGGGAGTTCGTCCTCTCTTGTTCCAATCTTAGGAGTTCGTGTCCTCTTGGTCCAATCTAAGGAATTCGTCTCCTCTTGAACCGATCTAAAGGAGTTCGTCCTCTCTTGGTCCAATCTAAGGGAGTTCGTCCTTTCTTGGTCCAATCTAAGGAGTTCGTCTCCTATTGTCCAATCTAAGAGTGCCTTCTATTTCCAATCTCAGGGAGTTCGTCTCTCTGGTGAAATCTAAGGAGTTCGTCTTCTCATAGTCCAATTTAAGGAGTTCGTCTCCTGCTCGTCCAATCTAAGGAGTTCGCCTCCTGTTGGTAATTCGTCTCTAGTAGGTCCAATCTGAGGGAGTTCGTCCTCTCTTGTTCCAATATTAGGAGCTCGTGTCCTCTTGGTCCAATCTAAGGAGTTTGTCTCCTGTTGGTCCAATCTAACTGAGTTCGTCCTCTCTTTGTCAAATCTAAGGAGCTCGTCACTTCTTGGTCTAATCTAAGGGAGTTCGTCCTCTCTTGGGCCAATTTAAGGAGTTCGTCTCTTGTTTGTGCAATCTCACGGCGTTCATCCTCTCTTTGTCCAGTCTAAGGAGTTCGTCTCCTGTTGTTCCAATCTAAGCGAGTTCATCCTCTCTTCGTCCAATCTATGGAGTTTGTCTCTTGTTGGTCCAATCTGAGGGAGTTCGTCCTCTCATCGTGCAATCGTAGGAGTTCGTCTCCTGTTGGTGCAATCTGAGGGAGTTAGTCCTCTCTTGGTCTAATAATGGAGTTCGTCTCCTCTTGGTGCAATCTAAGGAGTTCGTCTTCTGTTCGTGCAATCTGAAGGAGTTCGTCCTCTCTTGGTCTAATCTAAGGAGTTCGTACTCTCTTGGAGCAATCTAAGGGAGTTCGTCCTCTCTTGGTCCAATCTAAGGTGTTCGTTGCTGTTGGTCCAATCTAAGGGAGATCGTTCTCTCTTGGTCCAATCTAAGGAGTTTGTCTCCTCTAGGTCCAATCTAAGGGAGTTCGTCCTCTCTTGGTCTAATCTAAGGAGTTCGTCTTCTCTTGGACCGATCTAAGGGAGTTCGTCCTCTCTTGGTCCAATCTAAGGGAGTTTGTCCTTTCTTGGTCCAATCTAAGGAGTTCGTCTCCTATTGGTCCAATCTAAGGAGTTCGTCTCCTGTTGGTCCAATCTAAGGCAGTTCTTCCTCTCTTGGTCCAATCTAAGGGGTTCGTCTCCTGTTGGTGCAATCTAAGGAAGTTCGTCCTCTCTTGGTGTAATCTAAGGAGTTTGTCTCCTGTTGGTGCAATCTAACGGAGCTCTTCCACTCTTGGTCCAATCTAAGGAGTTCACCTCCTATTGGTCCAATCTCAGGGAGTTCGTGCTTTCTTGGTGAAATCTAAGGAGTTCGTCTCCTCTTAGTCCAATTTAAGGAGTTCGTCTCCTGTTCGTCCAATCTAAGAA
This sequence comes from Melaleuca alternifolia, assembly GCA_019926035.1. NCBI lineage: Eukaryota > Viridiplantae > Streptophyta > Magnoliopsida > Myrtales > Myrtaceae > Melaleuca > Melaleuca alternifolia. The sequence goes on along the minus strand of JAGKPW010003097.1, from coordinate 5,210 downwards.
TTTCGCCTCCTGTTGGTAATTCGTCTCCTGTTGGTCCAATCGAGGGAGTTCGTCCTCTCTTGTTCCAATCTTAGGAGTTCGTGTCCTCTTGGTCCAATCTAAGGAATTCGTCTCCTCTTGAACCGATCTAAAGGAGTTCGTCCTCTCTTGGTCCAATCTAAGGGAGTCTTCGTCTTTTCTGGTCAATCTAAGGTGAGTGCCGGTCTCCTATTGGTCCAATCGTTAAGGAGTTCCAAAAAAAACCTCCGTATTGGTCCTCTCAGGAGTGTCCTCTCCGTGGTGAAATCTAAGGAGTTCCTCTCCTCTTGGTCCAATCTAAGGAGTTCGTCTCCTGTTCGTCCAATCTAGGGGGGTTCGTCCTCTCTTGGTCCAATCTAAGGAGTTCGTCGCTGATTGGTCCAATCTGCGGGAGTTCGTCCTCTCTTGGTCCAATCTAAGGAGTTCGTCTCCTCTTGGTCCAATCTAAGGAGTTCGTCTCTTCTTGGTCCAATCTAGGGGAGTTCGTCCTCTCTTGGTCAAATCTAAGGAGTTGATCTCCTGTTTGTCCAATCTAAGGGAGTTCGTCCTCTCTTGGTCCAATTTAAGGAGTTCGTCTCCTGTTTGTGCAATCTCACGGCGTTCATCCTCTCTTGGTCCAGTCTAAGGAGTTCGTCTCCTGTTGTTCCAATCTAAGCGAGTTCATCCTCTCTTCGTCCAATCTATGGAGTTTGTCTCTTGTTGGTCCAATCTGAGGGAGTTCGTCCTCTCATCGTGCAATCGTAGGAGTTCGTCTCCTGTTGGTGCAATCTGAGGGAGTTAGTCCTCTCTTGGTCTAATAATGGAGTTCGTCTCCTCTTGGTGCAATCTAAGGAGTTTGTCTTCTGTTCGTGCAATCTGAAGGAGTTCGTCCTCTCTTGGTCTAATCTAAGGAGTTCGTACTCTCTTGGAGCAATCTAAGGGAGTTCGTCCTCTCTTGGTCCAATCTAAGGTGTTCGTTGCTGTTGGTCCAATCTAAGGGAGATCGTTCTCTCTTGGTCCAATCTAAGGAGTTTGTCTCCTCTAGGTCCAATCTAAGGGAGTTCATCCTCTCTTGGTCTAATCTAAGGAGTTCGTCTTCTCTTGGACCGATCTAAGGGAGTTCGTCCTCTCTTGGTCCAATCTAGGTGAGTTTGTCCTTTCTGTTCCAATCTAAGGAGTTCGTCTCCTATTGGTCCATCTAAGAGTTCGTCTCTGTTGGTCAATACTAGGCAGTCTTCCTCTTGGTCCAATCTAGGGTTTCGTCTCCGTTGGTTGCAATCTAAGGAAGTTCGTCCTCTCTTGGTTTGAATCCCTAAGGAGTTTGTCTCCTGTTGGTGCAATCTAACGGAGCTCGTCCACTCTTGGTCCAATCTAAGGAGTTCACCTCCTATTGGTCCAATCTCAAGGAGTTCGTCCTCTCTTGGTGAAATCTAAGGAGTTCGTCTCCTCTTAGTCCAATTTAAGGAGTTCGTCTCCTGTTCGTCCAATCTAAGAATTTCGCCTCCTGTTGGTAATTCGTCTCCTGTTGGTCCAATCGAGGGAGTTCGTCGTCTCTTGTTCCAATCTTAGGAGTTCGTGTCCTCTTGGTCCAATCTAAGGAGTTCGTAGCCTCTTGGACCGATCTAAAGGAGTTCGTCCTCTCTTGGTCCAATCTAAGGGACTTCGTCCTTTCTTGGTCCAATCTAAGGAGTTCGTCTCCTATTGGTCCAATCTAAGGAGTTCGCCTCCTATTGGTCCAATCTCAGGGAGTTCGTCCTCTCTTGGTGAAATCTAAGGAGTTCGTCTTCTCATAGTCCAATTTAAGGAGTTCGTCTCCTGCTCGTCCAATCTAAGGAGTTCGCCTCCTGTTGGTAATTCGTCTCTAGTAGGTCCAATCTGAGGGAGTTCGTCCTCTCTTGTTCCAATATTAGGAGTTCGTGTCCTCTTGGTCCAATCTAAGGAGTTTGTCTCCTGTTGGTCCAATCCAACTGAGTTCGTCCTCTCTTTGTCAAATCTAAGGAGCTCGTCACTTCTTGGTCTAATCTAAGGGAGTTCGTCCTCTCTTGGGCCAATTTAAGGAGTTCGTCTCCTGTTTGTGCAATCTCACGGCGTTCATCCTCTCTTGGTCCAGTCTAAGGAGTTCGTCTCCTGTTGTTCCAATCTAAGCGAGTTCATCCTCTCTTCGTCCAATCTATGGAGTTTGTCTCCTGTTGGTCCAATCTAAGGGAGTTCGTCCTCTCATCGTGCAATCGAAGGAGTTCGTTCCTCGGTGGTGCCATATCTGAGCAAGGAGTTAGTCCTCTCTTGGTCCTAACAGGATTAGTCTCCTCTGCCGTCATCTAGGACGTTCGTCTTCTGTTGCATGCAATCTAGGAGTTGGCCTCTCTTGCGTCCAATCTCAGAAGCGTTCAGATCATTCTTAGCGTCCTCTATAGAGAGGTTCGTCCTCTATTGCCGCGCCAATACTAGGAGTTCGTCTCCTGTTTGTACAACTCAGGATGGAGTTGGTCCTTTCTTGGTCCAATCTAAGGAGTTCGTCTCCTGTTCGTGCAATCTGAGGGATTTAGTCCTCTCTTGGTCCAATCTAAGGAGTTCGTCTCCTGTTCGTCCAATCAAAGGGAGTTCGTCCTCTCTTTGTCCAATCTAAGGAGTTCGTCCTCTCTTGGTCCAATCTCAGGGAGTTCGTCCTCTCTTGGTCCAATCTAAGGAGGTCGTCTTCTGTTGGTCCAATCTTAGGGAGTTCATCCTCTCTTGGTCCAATCTAAGGAGTTCGTCTCCTGTTAGTCCAATCTAAGCGAGGTCATCCTCTCTTCGTCCAATCTATGGAGTTTGTCTCCTGTTGGTCCAATCTGAGGGAGTTCGTCCGCTCATCATGCAATCGAAGGAGTTCCTCTCCTGTTGGTGCAATCTGAGGGAGTTAGTCCTCACTTGGTCTAATCATGGAGTTCGTCTCCTCTTGGTCCAATCTACGGAGTTCGTCTTCTGTTCGTGCAATCTGAAGGAGTTCGTCCTCACTTGGTCCAATCTAAGGTGTTAGTTGCTGTTGGTCCAATCTAAGGGAGATCGTCCTCTCTTGGTCCAATCTAAGGAGTTTGTCTCCTCTAGGTCCAATCTAAGGGAGTTCGTCCTCTCTTGGTCTAATCTAAGGAGTTCGTCTCCTCTTGGACCAATCTAAGGGCGTTCGTCCTCTCTTGGTCCAATCTAAGGGAGTTCGTCCTCTCTTGGTTCAATCTAAGGAGTTCGTCTCCTATTGGTCCAATCTAAGGAGTTCGTCTCCTGTTGGACCAATCTAAGGCAGTTCGTCCTCTCTTGGTCCAATCTAAGGGGTTCGTCTCCTGTTGGTGCAATCTAAGGAAGTTCGTCCTCTCTTGGTGTAATCTAAGGAGTTTGTCTCCTAATGGTGCAATCTAACGAAGTTCGTCCTCTCTTGGTCCAATCTAAGGAGTTCGCCTCCTATTGGTCCAATCTCAGGGAGTTCGTCCTCTCTTGGTGAAATCTATGGAGTTCGTCTCCTCTTAGTCCAATTTAAGGAGTTCGTCTCCTGTTCGTCCAATCTAAGGAGTTCGCCTCCTGTTGGTAATTCGTCTCCTGTTGGTCCAATCTAAGGAGTTCGTCTCCTGTTGGTGCAATCTAACGAAGTTCGTCCTCTCTTGGTCCAATCTAAGGAGTTCGCCTCCTATTGGTCCAATCTCAGGGAGTTCGTCATCTCTTGGTGAAATCTAAGGAGTTCGTCTCCTCTTAGTCCATTTTAAGGAATTTGTCTCCTGTTCGTCCAATCTAAGGAGTTCGCCTCCTGTTGGTCATTTGTCTCTTGTTGGTCCAATCTAAGGGAGTTCGTCCTCTCTTGGGCCAATCTAAGGAGTTCGTCTCCTGTTTGTGCAATCTCTGGGAGTTCGTCCTCTCTTGGTCCAATCTAACGAGTTCGTCATCGGTTGGTCCAATCTGAGGGAGTTCGTCCTCTATTGGTCCAATCTAAGGAGTTCGTCTCTTCTAGGTCCAATCTAAGGGAGTTTGTCCTCTCTTGGTCCAATCGAAGGAGTTCGCCTCCTGTTGGTGCAATCTCAGGGAGTTCGTCCTCTCTTGGTCCAATCTAAGGAGGTCGTCCTCTGTTGGTCCAATCTTAGGGAGTTCATCCTCTCTTGGTCCAATCTAAGGAGTTCGTCTCCTGTTGGTCAAATCTAAGGGAGGGTTATCCTCTCTTCAGTCATCTATTGTAGTTTGTTCTTGTTGGTCCAATATGAGGGAGTTCGGTACGCTCATGTGCACGCGAAAGGAGTTCGTCTCCGGTTGTGACGATCTGAGGAGTTAGTCCTCATCTTGGTAATCATGGAGTTCGGTCTCCTCTTGGTCCAATCTAAGGAGTTCGTCTTCTGTTCGTGCAATCTGAAGGAGTTCGTCCTCTCTTGGTCTAATCTAAGGAGTTCGTACTCTCTTGGAGCAATCTAAGAGAGTTCATCCACTCTTGGTCCAATCTAAGGTGTTCATTGCTGTTGGTCCAATCTAAGGGAGATCGTCCTCTCTTGGTCTAATCTAAGGAGTTTGTCTCCTCTAGGTCCAATCTAAGGGAGTTCGTTCTCTCTTGGTCTAATCTAAGGAGTTCGTCTCTTCTTGGACCAATCTAAGGGAGTTCGTCCTCTCTTGGTCCAATCTAAGGGAGTTCGTCCTCTCTTGGTTCAATCTAAGGAGTTCGTCTCCTATTGGTCCAATCTAAGGAGTTCGTCTCCTGTTGGACCAATCTAAGGCAGTTCGTCCTTTCTTGGTCCAATCTAAGGGGTTCGTCTCCTGTTGGTGCAATCTAAGGAAGTTCATCCTCTCTTGGTGTAATCTAAGGAGTTTGTCTCCTGTTGGTGCAATCTAATGAAGTTCGTCCTCTCTTGGTCCAATCTAAGGACTTCGCCTCCTATTGGTCCAATCTCAGGGAGTTCGTCCTCTCTTGGTGAAATCTAAGGAGTTCGTCTTCTCATAGTCCAATTTAAGGAGTTCGTCTCCTGTTCGTCCAATCTAAGGAGTTCGCCTCCTGTTGGTAATTCGTCTCCTGTTGGTCCAATCTGCGGGAGTTCGACCTCTCTTGTTCCAATATTAGGAGTTCGTGTCCTCTTGGTCCAATCTAAGGAGTTTCTCACCTATTGGTCCAATCCAACTGAGTTCGTCCTCTCTTTGTCAAATCTAAGGAGCTCATCACTTCTTGGTCTAATCTAAGGGAGTTCGTCCTCTCTTGGGCCAATTTAAGGAGT
>JAGKPW010003096.1:0-113661 GCA_019926035.1 Melaleuca alternifolia | reverse complement strand
GGAGACGAACTCCCTTATATTGGACAAAAAGGAGACGAACTCCTTTGATTCGAGTAAAAGGAGGCGAAGTCCCTTAGTTTGGACAAATAGGAGACGAACTCTATAGATTGGATCAAGAGGAGCCGAACTCCCTTAGGTTTGACAAAGAGGAGACGAACTCCTTAGATTGAAGTAAGACGAGGTGAATTCCCTTAGTTTGGACAAAGAGGAGACGAACTCCATATATTGGACAAAGAGGAGACGAACTCCATAGATTGGACCAAGAGGAGCCGAACTCCCTTAGATTGGACAAAGAGGAGGCCAACTCCTCAGATTGGAGTAAGAAGAGGTGAACTCCCTTAGTTTGAGAAAAGAGGAGACGAACCCCATTGATTGCACCAAGAGGAGACGAACTCAATAGATTGGACCAAGAGGAGCCGAACTCCCTTAGATTGGAGTAAGAGGAGGCGAACTCCCTTAGATTGGACAAAGGGAGACTAACCCCTTAGATTGGAGTAAGAGGAGGTGAACTCCCACAGTTTGGACAAAGAGGAGACGAACTCCATAGATTGGACCAAGAGGAGCCGAACTCTCTTAGATAGGAGAAAGAGGAGACGAAGTCCTTAGATTGGACTAAGAGGAGGCGAACTCCCTTACTTTGAACAATGAGGAGACGAACTCCATAGATTGGACAAATTACCAAAAAAAAAAAACTCCATAGGTTGGACAAAGAGGAGACGAACTCCTTAGATTGGAGTTAGAGGAGGCGAACTCCCTTAGTTTGGACAGAAGTGGAGACGAACTCCTTAGATTGGACCAAGAGGAGCCGAAATCCCTTAGAATGGACAAAGAGGAGACTAACTCCATAGATTGGACCAAGAGGCGGCGAACTCCCATAGATTGGACAAAGAGGAGAAGAACTCCTTAGATTGGAGTAAGAGCTGGTGAACTCCCTTAGTTTGGACATTGAGGAGACGAACTCCATAGATTGGACCAAGAGGAGTCGAACTCCCTTAGATTGGACCGAGAGGAGTCGAACTCCCTTAGATTGAACAAAGAGGAGACGAACTCCATAGATTGGACAAAAAGGAGAGGAACTCCATAGATTGGAACAAGAGGAGCCGAACTCCCTTAGATTGGACAAAGAGGTGACGAACTCCTTAGATTGGAGTAAGAGGAGGCGAACTCCCTTAGTTTGGACAAAGAGGAGACGAACCCCATAGATTTGACCAAGAAGAGCCGAACTCCCTTAGATTGGAGGAAGAGGAGGCGAACTCCCTTACTTTGGACAATGAGGAGACGAACTTCATAGATTGGACAAAGAGGAGACGAACTCCCTAGATTGGACGAAGAGGAGCCCAACTCCCTTAGATTGGACAAAGAGGAGACGAACTCCTTAGATTGGAGTAAGAGGAGGCGAACTCCCTTACTTTAGGCAAAGAGGAGACGAACTCTATAGATTGGATCAAGAGGAGCCGAACTCCCTTAGGTTGGACAAAGAGGAGACGAACTCCTTAGATTGGAGTAAGAGGAGGCGAACTCCCTTACTTTGGACAGTGAGGAGACGACCTCCATAGATTGGACAAAGAAGAGACGAACTCCATAGATTGGACCAAGAAGAGCCGAATTCCCTTAGATTGGACAATGATGAGTCAAACTCCGTTATATTGGACAAAAAGGAGACGAACTCCATAGATTGGACCAAGAGGAGTCGAACTCCCTTAGATTGGACAAAGAGGAGACAAACACCTTAGACTGAAAGGTTATCCAAAAGAAAAACTCCTTAGATTGAAGTAAGAGGAGGCGAACTCCCTTAGTTTGGACAAAGAGGAGACGAACTCCATATATTGGACAAAGAGGAGACGAACTCCATAGATTGGACCGAGAGGAGTCGAACTCCTTTAGATTTGACAAAGAGGAGACGAACTCTATAGATTGAACCAAAAGGAGCCGAACTCCCTTAGATTGGACAAAGAGGATACGAACTGCTTTGATTGGAGTAAGAGGTGGTGAACTCCCTTACTTTAGACAAAGAGGAGACGAGCTCCATAGATTGGACCAAGACGAGTCGAACTCCCTTAGATTGAACGAAGAGGAGACGAACTACTTAGATTCGAGTAAGAGGAGGCGAACTCCCTTACTTTGGACAATGAGGAGACGAACTCCATAGATTGGACAAAGAGGTGACGAACTCCTTAGATTGGAGTAAGAGGTGGCGAACTCCCTTAGTTTGGAGAAGGAGAAGATGAACTCCTTAGAAAGGAGTAAGAGGTGGCGAACTCCCTTACATTGGACAAAGAGAACACGATCTTCTTAGATTGGAGTAAGAGGTGGCGAACTCCTTTAGTTTGGACAAAGAGGAGACGAACTCCATAAAGTGGACCAAGTGGAGTCGAACTCCCTTAGATTGGACAAAGAGGAGACGAACTTCTTAGATTGGAGTAAGAGGAGGCGAACTCCCTTAGTTTGGACAAAGAGGAGACGAACTCCATAAAGTGGACCAAGTGGAGTCGAACTCCCTTAGATTGGACAAAGAGGAGACGAACTTCTTAGATTGGAGTAAGAGGAGCCGAACTCCCTTAGTTTGGACGATGAGGAGACGAACTCCATAGATTGGACCAAGAGGAGCCGAACTACCTTAGAATGGGCAAAGAGGAGACGAACGCCTTAGATTGGACAAAGAGGAGACGAACCCCTTAGATTGGAGTAAGAGGAGGTGAACTCCCACAGTTTGGACAAAGAGGAGACGAACTCCATAGATTGGACCAAGATGAGCCGAACCCCCTTAGATAGGACAAAGATGAGACGAACTCCTTAGATTGGACTAAGAGGAGGCGAACTCCCTTACTTTGGACAATGAGAAGACGAACTCCATAGATTGGACAAATTACCAAAAAAAAAAAACTCCATAGATTGGACAAAGAGGAGACGAACTCCTTAGATTGGAGTAAGAGTAGGCGAACTCCTTTACTTTGGACAATGAGGAGACGAACTCCATAGATTGGACAAAGAGGAGACGAACTCCATAGATTGGACCAAGAAGAGTCGAACTCCCTTAGATTGGACAAAGAGGAGGCCAACTCCTTAGATTGGAGTAAGAAGAGGCGAACTCCCTTAGTTTCGACAAAGAGGAGAAGAACTCCCTTAGATTGGACAAAGAGGAGTCAAACTCCCTTATATTGGACAAAAAGGAGACGAACTCCTTAGATTGGAGTAAGAGGAGGCGAACTCCCTTAGATTGGACAAAGAGGAGACGAACTCCATAGATTGGACAAAGAAGAGCTGGCGAACTCCTTTACTTTGGACAAAGAGTTCGTCTCCTTTACTTAGATTGGAGTAATTGCTGGCGAACTCCTTTACTTTGGACAAAGAGGAGACGAACTCCTTAGATTGGACAAAGAGGAGACGAACTCCATAGATTGGACAAAGAGGAGCCGAACTCCCTTACATTGGACAAAGAAGAGACGAACTCCTTAGATTGGAGGAAGAGGTGGCGAACTCCCTTAGTTTGGACAAAGAGGAGACGAACTCCTTAGATTGGAGTAAGAGGAGGTGAACTCCCTTAGTTTGGACAAAAGAGGAGACGAACTCAATAGATTAGACCAAGAGGAGCCGAACTCCCTTAGAAAGGACAAAGAGGAGACGAACTCCTTAGATTGGAGTAACAAGAGGCGAACTCCCTTAGTTTGGACAAAAGAGGAGATGAACTCCATAGATTGGACCAAGAGGAGCCGAAATCCCTTAGAATGGAGAAAGAGGAGACGAACTCCATAGATTGGACCAACAGGAGTCGAACTCCCTTAGATTGGACAAAGAGGAGGCCAACTCCTTAGATTGGAGTAAGAAGAGGCGAACTCCCTTAGTTTCGACAAAGAGGAGACGAACTCCCTTATATTGGACAAAAAGGAGACGAACTCCTTTGATTCGAGTAAAAGGAGGCGAAGTCCCTTAGTTTGGACAAATAGGAGACGAACTCTATAGATTGGATCAAGAGGAGCCGAACTCCCTTAGGTTTGACAAAGAGGAGACGAACTCCTTAGATTGAAGTAAGACGAGGTGAATTCCCTTAGTTTGGACAAAGAGGAGACGAACTCCATATATTGGACAAAGAGGAGACGAACTCCATAGATTGGACCAAGAGGAGCCGAACTCCCTTAGATTGGACAAAGAGGAGGCCAACTCCTCAGATTGGAGTAAGAAGAGGTGAACTCCCTTAGTTTGAGAAAAGAGGAGACGAACCCCATTGATTGCACCAAGAGGAGACGAACTCAATAGATTGGACCAAGAGGAGCCGAACTCCCTTAGATTGGAGTAAGAGGAGGCGAACTCCCTTAGATTGGACAAAGGGAGACTAACCCCTTAGATTGGAGTAAGAGGAGGTGAACTCCCACAGTTTGGACAAAGAGGAGACGAACTCCATAGATTGGACCAAGAGGAGCCGAACTCTCTTAGATAGGAGAAAGAGGAGACGAAGTCCTTAGATTGGACTAAGAGGAGGCGAACTCCCTTACTTTGAACAATGAGGAGACGAACTCCATAGATTGGACAAATTACCAAAAAAAAAAAACTCCATAGGTTGGACAAAGAGGAGACGAACTCCTTAGATTGGAGTTAGAAGAGGCGAACTTCCTTAGTTTGGACAGAAGTGGAGACGAACTCCTTAGATTGGACCAAGAGGAGCCGAAATCCCTTAGAATGGACAAAGAGGAGACTAACTCCATAGATTGGACCAAGAGGAGCCGAACTCCATAGATTGGACAAAGAGGAGAAGAACTCCTTAGATTGGAGTAAGAGGTGGCGAACTCCCTTAGTTTGGACATTGAGGAGACGAACTCCATAGATTGGACCAAGAGGAGTCGAACTCCCTTAGATTGGACCGAGAGGAGTCGAACTCCCTTAGATTGAACAAAGAGGAGATGAACTCTATAGATTGGACAAAAAGGAGAGGAACTCCATAGATTGGAACAAGAGGAGCCGAACTCCCTTAGATTGGACAAAGAGGTGACGAACTCCTTAGATTGGAGTAAGAGGAGGCGAACTCCCTTAGTTTGGACAAAGAGGAGACGAACCCCATAGATTTGACCAAGAAGAGCCGAACTCCCTTAGATTGGACGAAGAGGAGGCGAACTCCTTTACTTTGGACAATGAGGAGACGAACTCCATAGATTGGACAAAGAGGAGACGAACTCCATAGATTGGACCAAGAAGAGTCGAACTCCCTTAGATTGGACAAAGAGGAGGCCAACTCCTTAGATTGGAGTAAGAAGAGGCGAACTCCCTTAGTTTCGACAAAGAGGAGAAGAACTCCCTTAGATTGGACAAAGAGGAGTCAAACTCCCTTATATTGGACAAAAAGGAGACGAACTCCTTAGATTGGAGTAAGAGGAGGCGAACTCCCTTAGTTTGGACAAAGAGGAGACGACCTCTATAGATTGGACCAAGAGGAGCCGAACTCCCTTAGATTGGACAAAGAGGATACGAACTGCTTAGATTGGAGTAAGAGGTGGCGAACTCCCTTACTTTGGACAAAGTGGAGACGAACATCACAGATTGGACAAAGAGCAGAAGAACTCCTTGGAATGGAGGAAGAGGAGGCGAACTCACTTAGATTGGACAAAGAGGTGGCCAACTCCTTAGATTGGAGTAAGAAGAGGCGAACTCCCTTAGTTTCGACAAAGAGGAGACGAACTCCCTTAGATTGGACAAGGAGGAGTCAAACTCCCTTATATTGGATAAAAAGCAGACGAACTCCTTAGATTGGAGTAAGAGGAGGTGAACTCCCTTAGTTTGGACAAAGAGGAGACGAACTATATAGATTGGACCAAGATGAGCCGAACTCCCTTAGATTGGACAAACAGGAGACGAACTCCTTAGATTGGAGTAAAAGGAGGCGAACTCCCTTAGTTTGGACAAAGAGGAGACGAACTCTATAGATTGGACCAAGAGGAGCCGAACTTCCGTAGATTGGACAAAGAGGAGAAAAACTCCTTAGATTGGAGTAAGAAGAGGCGAACTCCCTTAATTTGGACAAAGAGGAGACGAACTCCATAGATTGGACCAAGAGGAGCCAAACTCCCTTAGAAAGGACAAAGAGGAGACGAACTCCCTTAGATTGGAGTAAGAGGAGGCGAACTCCCTTAGTTTGGACAAACAGGAGACGAACTCCATAGATTGGACCAAGAGGAACCGAACTCACTTAAATTGGACAAAGAGGAACCAACTCCATAGATTGGAGTAAGAGGAGGCAAACTCCCTTACTTTGGACAATGAGGATACAAACTTCATAGATTGGACAAAGTGGAGACGAACTCCATAGATTGGACCAAGAGGAGCCGAACTCCCTTAGATTGGACAAAGAGGAGACGAACTCTTTAGATTGGACAAAGAGGAGACGAACTCCATAGATTGGACAAAGAGGAGCCGAACACGCTTACTTTAGACAAAGCAGAGACGAACTCCTTAGATTGGAGGAAGAGGTGGCGAACTCCCTTAGTTTGGACAAAGAGGAGACGAAAACCTTAGATTGGAGTAAGAGGAGGTGAACTTCCAAAGTTTGGACAAAGAGGAGACGAACTCCATAGAATGGACCAAGAGGAGCCAAACTCCCTTAGATTGGACAAAGTGGAGACGAACTCCTTAGATTGGACAAAGAGGAGACCAACTCCTTAGATTAGAGTAAGAGGAGGCGAACTCCCTTAGGTTGGACAAAGAGGAGACGAACTCCATAGAGAAGACCAAGTGGAGTCGAACTCCCTTAGAATGGACAAAGAGGAGACGAACTCCTAAGATTGGAGTAAGAGGAGGCGAACTCCCTTAGTTTGGACAAAGAGGAGACGAACTCCATAGATTGGACAAAGAGGAGCCGAACTCACTTAGATTGGACAAAGAGGAGACGAACTCCTTAGATTGGAGTAAGATGAGGCGAACTCCCTTACTTTGGACAAAGAGGAGACGAACTCCATAGATTGGACAAAGAGGAGACAAACTCCATAGATTGGACCAAGAGGAGTCGAACTCCCATAGATTGGAATAAGAGGAGACGAACTCCATAGATTGGACTAAGAGATGGCGAACTCCCTTAGTTTGGACAAAGTGGAGAGGAACTCCTTAGATTGGAGTAAGAGGTGGCGAACTCTATTACTTTGGACAAAGAGGAGATGAACTCCATAGATTGGACAAAGAGGAGACGAACTCCATAGATTGGACAAAGAGGAGCCGAACTCCCTTACATTGGACAAAGAAGAGATGAACTCCTTACATTGGAGGAAGAGGTGGCGAACTCCCTTAGTTTGGACAAGGAGGAGACGAACTCCTTAGATTGGAGTAAGAGGAGGCGAACTCCCTTAGTTTGGACAAAGAGGAGATGAACTCCATAGATTGGACCAAGAGGAGCCGAACTCACTTAGATTGGACAAAGAGGAACCAACTCCTTAGATTGGAGTAAGAGGAGGCGAACTTCCTTAGTTTGGACAAAGTGGAGACGAACTCTATAGATTGGACCAAGAGGAGCCGAACTCCCTTAGATTGGGACAAAGAGGAGACGAACTCCTTAGATTGGACAAAGAGGCGCCGAACTCCCTTAGATTGGGACAAAGAGGACACGAACTCCTTAGATTGGACTAAGAGGATGCGAACTCCCTCACTTTGGACAATGAGAAGACGAACTTCATAGATTGGACAAAGAGGAGACGAACTCCATAGATTGGACAAAGAGAAGACGAACTCCTTAGATTGGACAAAGAGGAGACAACTCCTTAGATTGGAGTAAGAGGAGGCGAACTCCCTTAGTTTGGACAAAGAGGAGATGAACTCCATAGATTGGACCAAGAGGAGCCGAACTCACTTAGATTGGACAAAGAGGAACCAACTCCTTAGATTGGAGTAAGAGGAGGCGAACTTCCTTAGTTTGGACAAAGTGGAGACGAACTCTATAGATTGGACCAAGAGGAGCCGAACTCCCTTAGATTGGGACAAAGAGGAGACGAACTCCTTAGATTGGACAAAGAGGCGCCGAACTCCCTTAGATTGGGACAAAGAGGACACGAACTCCTTAGATTGGACTAAGAGGATGCGAACTCCCTCACTTTGGACAATGAGAAGACGAACTTCATAGATTGGACAAAGAGGAGACGAACTCCATAGATTGGACAAAGAGAAGACGAACTCCTTAGATTGGACAAAGAGGAGACAACCCTTAGTGGGAGTAAAAGGAGGCGAACTCCCGAACTCATTAGTTGGACAAAGAGGGACGAACTCCATAGGAGTGGATTTCCAAGTGGAGTCGAACTCCCTTAGATTGGACAAAGAGGAGACGAACTTCTTAGATTGGAGGAAGAGAGGCGAACTCCCTTAGTTGACAAGAGGACAATGAGGATACGAACTCCATAGATAGACAAAGTGGAGACGACTCCATAGCTTGGACCAAGAAGAGCAACTCCTTATTTGGACCAAAGAGGGACGAAAAAAAACCCCCCTTTTCCCAAACTTTTGTGTAGATGGGAGGGGACAAAGACGAGACGGATCTCCATAGATTGACCAAGAAGAAAGAACTCCCTTAGATGGAAACAAAGAAGTCAAACTCCCTTATATTGGGACAAAAAGGAGCGAACTCACTAGATTGGACAAAGAGGAGACGAACTCCTTAGATTGGAGTAAGAGGAGGCGAACTCCCTTACTTTGGACAAAGAGGAGACGAACTCCATAGATTGGACCAAGAGGAGCCGAACTCACTTAGTTTGGACAAAGAGGAGACAAACTCCATAGATTGAACCAAGAGTAGCCGAACTCCCTTAGATAGGACAAAGAGGAGACGAACTCCTTAGATTGGACTAAGAGGAGGCGAACTCCTTACTTTGGACAATGAGGAGACGAACTCCATGATTGGACAAAGAGGAGACGAACTCCATAGATTGGACAAAGGGGACGAAAAAAAAAACTCCCTAGATTGGACAAAGAGGAGACGAAATCCTTCAATTGGAGTAAGAGGAGGCGAACTCCCTTAGTTTGGACAAAGAGGAGACGAACTCCATAGATTGGACCAAGAGGAGCCGAACTCACTTAGTTTGGACAAAGAGGAGACAAACTCCATAGATTGAACCAAGAGTAGCCGAACTCCCTTAGATAGGACAAAGAGGAGACGAACTCCTTAGATTGGACTATGAGGAGGTGAACTCCCATACTTTGGACAATGAGGAGACGAACTCCATTGATTGGACAAAGAGGAGACGCACTCCATAGATTGGACAAATTACCCAAAAAAAAAAACACCATAGATTAGACAAAGAGGAGACGAACTCCTTAGATTGGAGTAAGAGGAGGCGAACTCCCTTACTTTGGACAATGAGGAGACGAACTCCATAGATTGGACAAAGAGGGGACGAACTCCATAGATTGGACCAAGAGGAGCAGAACTCCCTTAGATTGGACAAAGAGGAGTCAAACTCCCTTATATTGGACAAAAAGGAGACGAACTCTATAGATTGGACCAAGAGGAGCCGAACTCCCTTAGATTGGACAAAGAGGAGACGAACTGCATAGTTTGGACAAAGAGGAGACGAACTCCCTTAGATTGGACAAAGAGGATGCCAACTCCTTAGATTGGAGTAAGAAGTGGCGAACTCCTTTAGTTTGAGAAAAGAGGAGACGAACTCCATTGATTGGACAAGGAGGAGACCAACCCTTCAGAGTGGAGTTAAGAGGAGTGAACTCCCTTAGTTTGGACCAAAGAGGAGAGAAAGCCATAGGAGGGCACCAAGTGGAGTCGAAAACTCCTTAGATTGGACCAAGAGGAGTCGACCTCCCTTTAGATTGGACAAAGAGGAGACGAACTCTTTAGATTGGACAAAGAGGAGACGAACTCCATAGATTGGACAAAGAGGAGCCGAACTCACTTAGATTGGACAAAGAGGAGACGAACTCCTTAGATTGGAGTAAGAGGAGGCGAACTCCCTTACTTTGGACAAAGAGTAGACGAACTCCATAGATTGGACAAAGAGGAGACGAACTCCATAGATTGGACCAAGAGGAGTCGACCTCCCTTAGATTGGACAAAGAGGAGACGAACTCTTTAGATTGGACAAAGAGGAGACGAACTCCATAGATTGGACCAAGTGGATCGAACGCCTTAGATTGGAGTAGAGGAGATGAACCTTAGATTTACTAAGAGGTGGCGAACTCCCTAGTTGGACAAAGTGGAGAGGAACTGCTTAGATTGTAGTAGAGGTGGCGAACTCCCTTACAATGGACAAAGAAGAGACGAACTCCTAGATTGGACCAAGAGGAGTCGGACCTCCCTTTAGATGGACAAAGAGGAGACGAACCTTAGATTGGACGAACTCCATAGAGGAGGTGAACTTCCAAAGATTGGACAAAGAGGAGACGAACTCCTTAGATTGGAGTAAGAGGAGGCAAACTCCCTTACTTTGGACAATGAGTTAACGAACTCCTTAGATTGGACAAAGAGGAGACGAACTCCATAGATTGGACCAAGAGGAGCCGAACTCCCTTAGATGGACAAAGACGGAGACAAACTCCATAGATTGGACAAAGAGGAGCCGAACACGCTTACATTAGACAAAGCAGAGACGAACTCCTTAGATTGGAGGAAGAGGTGGCGAACTCCCTTAGTTTGGACAAAGAGGAGACGAAAACCTTAGATTGGAGTAAGAGGAGGTGAACTTCCAAAGTTTGGACAAAGAGGAGACGAACTCCTTAGATTGGACTGAGAGGAGGCCAACTCCCTTAGTTTGGACAAAGAGGAGACGAGCTCCATAGATTGGACCAGGAGGAGCCGAACTCCCTTAGATTGGACAAAGAGGAGGCGAACTCCTTAGATTGGAGTAAGAGGTGGCGAACTCCCTTAGTTTGGACAAGGAGGAGATGAACTCCTTAGAATGGAGTAAGAGGTGGCGAACTCCCTTACATTGGACAAAGAGCAGACGATCTTCTTAGATTGGAGTAAGAGGTGGCGAACTCCCTTAGTTTGGACAAAGAGGAGACGAACTCCGTAGATTGGACCAAGAGGAGCCGAACTACCATAGAATGGACAAAGAGGAGACAAACCCCTTAGATTGGACAAAGAGGAGACGAACTCCCTTACCATGGACAATGAGGAGTCGAACTCCCATAGATTGGAATAAGAGGAGACGAACTCCTTAGATTGGACTAAGAGATGGCGAACTCCCTTAGTTTGGACAAAGTGGAGAGGAACTCCTTAGATTGGAGTAAGAGGTGGCGAACTCTATTACTTTGGACAAAGAGGAGATGAACTCCATAGATTGGACAAAGAGGAGACGAACTCCATAGATTGGACAAAGAGGAGCCGAACTCCCTTACATTGGACAAAGAAGAGACGAAAACTCACGTAACATTGAGGAAGAGGTGGCTGAACTCCTTAGTTGGAAAGGAGGAGACGAACTCTTAGATTGGAAGTAAGTGGAGGCAGGCGAACTACCTTAGTTTGGACAAAGAGGAGAATGAAACTCAATAGATTGACCAAGAGGAGCCGAACTAACTTAGATTGGGGACAAAGAGGAACCAACTCCTTAGATTGGAGTAAGAGGAGGCGAACTCCCTTTACTTGGACATGAGGTAGACGAACTCCATAGTTTGGACAAAAGAGGAGACGAACTCCATAGATTGGAACAATAGCAGCTGAACTCCCTTAGATAGCACAAAGAGGAGACGAACTCCAGAGATTGGACAAAGAAGAGACGAACTCCATAGATTGGACCAAGAGGAGTCGAACTCCCTTAGATTGGACAAAGAGGAGTCAAACTCCCTTATATTGGACAAAAAGGAGACGAACTCTATAGATTGGACCAAGAGGAGCCGAACTCCCATAGATTGGAGTAAGAGGAGGCGAACTCCCTTACTTTGGACAAAGAGGAGACGAACTCCATAGATTGGACAAAGTGGAGACGAACTCCATAGATTGGACCAAGAGGAGTCGACCTCCCTTAGATTGGACAAAGAGGAGACGAACTCTTTAGATTGGACAAAGAGGAGACGAACTCCATAGATTGGACAAAGAGGAGCCGAACACGCTTACATTAGACAAAGCAGATACGAAATCCTTAGCTGGAGGACGAGGTGGCGAACTCCCTTCGTTTGACAAGAGAGGAGTCGAACTCCCTTAGATTGAACAAAGAGGAGACGAACTCCATAGATTGGACAAAAAGGAGAGGAACTCCATAGATTGGAACAAGAGGAGCCGAACTCCCTTAGACTGGACAAAGAGGATACGAACTCCTTAGATTGGAGTAAGAGGAGGCGAACTCCCTTAGTTTGGACAAAGAGGAGACGAACTCCATAGATTGGACCAAGAGGAGCCGAACTCCCTTAGTTTGGACAAAGAGGAGACGAACTCCTTAGATTGGAGGTACGAGGAGGCGAAATCCCTGTTTGGACAATGAGTAGACGAACTCCATAGCTGGAAAAAAGAGGACGCACCCATAGATTGGACAAAGAGGAGAAGAACTCTTAGATTGGATTTAAGAGGAGGCGAACTCCATTACTTTGGGACAAAGAGGAGACTAACTTATAGATTGGGGACCAAAGAGGAGCGAACTCCATATGGGACCAAGAGGAGCGAACTCCCTACATTGGGACAAAGAGGAGTCGAAACTCCTTAGATTGGAGTAAGAGGAGGCGAACTCCCTTAGTGTGGACAAAGAGGAGACGAACTCCATAGATTGGACAAAGAGGAGACAAACTCCATAGATTGGACCAAGAGGAGTCAAACTGCCTTAGATTGGACAAAGAGGAGACGAACTCCTTATATTGAACTAAGAGGAGGCGAACTCCCTTCGTTTGGACAAAGTGGAAACGAACTCCATATATTGGACAAATAGGAGGCCAACTCCTTAGAATGGAGTTAGAAGTGGCGAACTTCCTTAGTTTGAGAAAAGAGGAGACGAACTCCATATATTGGACAAAGAGGAGACGAATTCCATAGATTGGACCAAGAGGAGCCGAACGCCCATAGATTGGACAAAGAGGAGACGAACTCCTTAGATTGGATTAAGAGGAGGCGAACTCCCTTGCTTTGGACAAATAGGAGACGAACATCATAGATTGGACAAAGAGCAGACGAACTCCTTAGAATAGAGGAAGAGGAGGCGAACTCCCTTACTTTGGACAAAGAGGAGACGAACGCTATTGATTGGACAAAGAGGAGACGAACTCCATAGATTGGACCAAGAGAGCCGAACTCCCTTAGATTGGACAAAGAGGAGACGAACTCCTTAGATTGGAGTAAGAGGAGGCGAACTCCCTTCGTTTGGACAAAAGAGGAGACGAACTCCATATATTGGACCAAGAGGAGGCGAACTCCCTTACTTTGGACAAAGAGGAGACTAACTTCATAGATTGGACAAAGAGGAGACGAACTCCATAGATTGGACCAAGAGGAGTCGAACTCCCTTACATTGGACAAAGAGGAGTCGAACTCCTTAGATTGGAGTAAGAGGAGGCGAACTCCCTTAGTTTGGACAAAGAGGAGACGAACTCCATAGATTGGACAAAGAGGAGACGAACTCCATAGATTGGACCAAGAGGAGTCAAACTGCCTTAGATTGGACAAAGAGGAGACGAACTCCTTATATTGAACTAAGAGGAGGCGAACTCCCTTCGTTTGGACAAAGAGGAAACGAACTCCATATATTGGACAAATAGGAGGCCAACTCCTTAGAATGGAGTTAGAAGTGGCGAACTTCCTTAGTTTGAGAAAAGAGGAGACGAACTCCATATATTGGACCAACTCCTTAGCGAACTCCTTAATTCGACAAAGAGGAGACGAACTCCTTAGATTGGAGTAAGAGGTGGCGAACTCCTTACTTGACGAACATAGATTGGACAAAGAGCATACGAACTCCTTAGAATGAACTCCCTTATTGGACAAAGAGGATTGGACGAGACTCCATAGATTACCAAGAGGAGACCATAGATTGGACCAAGAGGAGCCGAAACCTTAGAATGGACAAAGAGGAGACGAACTCCTTAGATTGGAGTAAGGAGGCGAAGTCCCTTAGTTTGACAAAGAGGAGACGAACTCCATATATTGGACAAAGAGGAGACGAATTCCATAGATTGGACCAAGAGGACGCCCTTAGATTGGACAAAGAGGAGACGAACTCCTTAGATTGGAGTAAGAGGTGGCGAACTCCCTTGCTTTGGACAATAGTGGGAGGACGAGACACCATAGATTGGACAAAGAGGAGACGAACTCCATAGATTGGACCAAGAGGAGTCAACTGCCTTAGATTGGACAAAGAGGAGACGACTCCTATATGAACTAAGAGGAGGACGAACTCCTTGTTTGGACAAAAGTGGAAACGAACTCCATATATTGGAAAATAGGGAGGCCAACTCTTGAATGGGAGTTAGAAGTGGCGAACTTACTTGTTTGGAAAAGGGAGGACGAACTCCATAGATTGGACAAAAAGAGGAGACGAATTCCATAGATTGGACCAAGATGGAGCCGAAACGGCCCTTAGATTGGACAAAGAGGAGACGGAATGCTTAGATTGGATAAGAGGAGCGAACTCCCTTGCGTTGGGACAAATAGCAGGAGAACTCATAGATTTGGACAAAGAGAAGACGAACTCTTAGAATAGAGGGGACGAGGAGGGAGACGAACTCCTTAGCTTGGGCCAAGAGGAGACGAACTTCCTAAGATTGGACCAAAAGGAGATGAACTAGTTGGATTGGACCAAGAGGAGACGAACTCCATATATTGGACAAAGAGGAGACGAACTCCCTTAGATTGGACAAAGAGGAGACGAACTCCTTAGATTGGAGTAAGAGGAGACAAACTCCATATATTGGACCAAGAGGAGCCGAAGTCCCTTAGAATGGACAAAGAGGAGACGAACTCCATAGATTGGACCAAGAGGAGCCGAACTCCCTTAGATTGGACAAAGAGGAGGCGAACTCCATAGATTGGACCAAGAAGAGACGAACTCCCTTAGATTGGACAGAGAGGAGACGAACTCCTTAGATTGAAGTAAGAGGAGGCGAACTACCTAAGTTTGGACAAAGTGGAAATGAACTCCATAGATTGGAACAAGAGGAGCCGAACTCCCTTAGATTGGAAAAAGAGGAGGCGAACTCCTAAGATTGGAGTAAGAGGAGGCGAACTTCCTTACTTTGGACAATGAGGAGACGAACTCCATAGATTGGACCAAGAGGAGCCGAACTCCCTTAGATTGGACAAAGAGGAGATGAACTCCTTAGATTGGAGTAAGAGGAGGCGAACTCCCTTAGTTTGGAAAAAGAGGAGACGAACTCCTTAGATTGGAGTAAGAGGAGGCGAACTCCCTTACTTTGGACAATGAGGAGACGAACTCCATAGATTGGACAAAGAGGAGACGAACTCCTTAGATTGGATGTAAGAGGAGGCGACTCCCTTAGTTTGAGACAAAAAAGGAGATGAACTCCATAGATTGGCCAGAGGAGGCCGAAACGACCTTAGAAATGGACAAAGAGGGACGAACTCATTAGATTGGACAAAGAGGAGACAAACTCCCTTAGATTGGACAAAGAGGAGACGAACTCCTTAGATTGGAGTAAGAGGAGGCGAACTCCCTTAATTTGGACAAAAAAGGAGATGAACTCCATAGATTGCACCAAGAGGAGCCGAACTACCTTAGAATGGACAAAGAGGAGACGAACTCCTTACATTGGACAAAGAGGAGACGAACTCCCTTACTTTGGACAATGAGGAGACGAACTCCATAGATTGGACAAAGAGGAAACGAATTCCATAGATTGGAACAAGAGGAGCCGAACTCCCTTAGATTGGACAAAGAGGAGACCAACTCCTTAATCGAGTAAGAGGAGGTGAACTCACTTAGTTTGGACAAAGAGGCGACGAACTCCTTAGATTGGAATAAGGCGAGGCGAACTTCCTTAGTTTGGACAAAGAGGAGACGAACTCCATAGATTGGACCAAGAGGAGCCGAACTCACTTAAATTGGACAAAGAGAAACCAACTCCTTAGATTGGAGTAAGAGGAGGCGAACTCCCTTGCTTTGGACAATAAGGAAAAGAACTCCATAGATTGGACAAAGTGGAGACGAACTCCATAGATTGGACCAAGAAGAGACAAACTCCCTTAGATTGGACAAAGAGGAGACGAACTCCTTCCTTAGTTTGGACAAAGAGGAGACGAACTCCATAGATTGGGAGACGAACTTAGATTGGAGTAAAAGGAGACGAACTCCATAGATTGGACCAAGAGGAGACGAACTCCTTAGATTGGAGAGGCGAACGAACTCCATAATTAATGGACAAAGAGGAGACACTTAGATTGAGAGATTGGAGGAGGAGGCGAACTCCCTTAATTTGGACAAAAAAGGAGATGAACTCCATAGATTGGGAAAGAGGAGACGAACTCCTTAGATTGGACTAAGAGGAGGCGAACTCCCTTACTTTGACAATGAGGAGACGAACTCCATAGATTGGACAAAGAGGACGGAACTCCCTTAATTGGACAAAGAGGAGACGAACTCCATAGATTGGAGTAAGAGGAGGCGAACTCCCTTAGTTTGGACAAAGAGGCGACGAACTCCTTAGATTGGAATAAGGCGAGGCGAACTTCCTTAGTTTGGACAAAGAGGAGACGAACTCCATAGATTGGACCAAGAGGAGCCGAACTCACTTAAATTGGACAAAGAGAAACCAACTCCTTAGATTGGAGTAAGAGGAGGCGAACTCCCTTGCTTTGGACAATAAGGAAAAGAACTCCTTAGATTGGACAAAGTGGAGACGAACTCCATAGATTGGACCAAGAGAGACGAACTCCCTTAGATTGGACAAAGAGGAGACGAACTCCTTAGATTGAAGTAAGAGGAGGCGAACTACCTTAGTTTGGACAAAGAGGAGACGAACTCCATAGATTGGACCAAGAGGAGTCGAACTCCCTTAGATTGGAGTAAGAGGAGACGAACTCCTTAGATTGTACTAAGAGGTGGCGAACTCCCTTAGTTTGGACAAAGTGGAGATGAACTCCTTAGATTGGAGTAAGAGGTGGCGAACTCCAATACTTTGGATAAAAAGGAGACGAACTCCAAAGATTGGACAAAGAGGAGAAGAATTCCTTAGATCGGAGTAAGAGGTGGCGATCTCCCTTACAATGGACAAAGAGGAGACAAACTACTTAGATTGGAGTAGGAGCTGGCGAACTCCCTTACTTTGGACAAAGAGGAGACGAACTCCATAGATTGGACCAAGAGGAGTCGACCTCCGTTAGATTGGACAAAGTGGAGACGAACTCCTTAGATTGGACAAAGAGGAGATGAACTCCATAGATTGGACAAAGAGGAGCTGAACTCCCTTAAATTGGACAAAGAAGAGACGAACTCCATAGATTGGAGGAAGAGGTGGCGAACTCCCTTAGTTTGGACAAAGAGGAGAGGAACTCCTTAGATTGGAGTAAGAGGAGGTGAACTCCCTTAGTTTGGACAAAGAGGAGACGAACTCCATAGGATTGGACCAAGAGGAGCCGAACTCCCTTAGATTGGACAAAGAGGAGAACTCCTTAGATTCTCCTTAGAACTCCACATTGGACAAAGAGGAGACGAACTACTTAGATTGGAGTAAGAGCTGGCGAACTCCCTTACTTTGGACAAAGAGGAGACGAACTCCGTAGATTGGACCAGAGAGGAGTCGACCTCCCTTAGATTGGACAAAGAGGAGGCGAACTCCTTAGATTGGAAGTAAGAGGAGTTGAATTCCCTTAGTTTGGACAAAGAGGAGACGAACTCCATATAATGGACAAAGAGGAGACGAACTCCATAGATTGGACCAAGAGGTGTCGAACTCCTTTAGATTTGATAATGAGGAGACAAACTCCATAGATTAGACCTAGAGGAGCCGAACTCCCTTAGATTGGACAAAGAGGAGGTCAACTCCTTAGATTGGAGTAAGAAGAAGTGAACTCCCTTAGTTTGAGAAAAGAGGAGACGAACTCCATTAATTGGACCAAGAGGAGATGAACTCAATAGATTGGACCAAGAGGAGCCGAACTCCCTTAGATTGGAGTAAGAGGAGCCGAACTCCCTTAGATTGGACAAAGAGGAGACTAACCCCATAGATTGGAGTAAGAGGAGGTGAACTCCCACAGTTTGGACAAAGAGGAGACGAACTCCATAGATTGGACCAAGAGGAGCCGAACTCAGACGAAGTCCTTAGATTGGACTAAGAGGAGGCGAACTCCCTTACTTTGAACAATGAGGAGACGAACTCCATAGATTGGACAAATTACCAAAAAAAAAAAACTCCATAGATTGGACAAAGAGGAGACGAACTCCTTAGATTGGAGTAAGAGGAGGTGAACTCCCTTACTTTGGACAGTGAGGAGACGAACTCCATAGATTGGACAAAGAGCAGACGAACTCCATAGATTGGACAAAGAGGAGACGAACTCCATAGATTGGACAAGAGGAGATTTGAGAACTCCCTTAGATTAAGAGGAGGAGAACTCCCGAACTCCCTTAGTTTGGACAAAGTGGAGACGATTGGACAAAGAGAACCAACTCCATAGAATGGACCCGAACTCCTTAGATTGGACAAAGAGGAGACGAACTCCATAGATTGGACCAAGAAGTGCCGAACTCCCTTACTTTGGACAAAGAGGAGACGAACACCGTAGATTGGACCAAGAGGAGTCGACCTCCCTTAGATTGGACAGAAGAGGAGGCGAACTCCTTAGATTGAAGTAAGAGGAGTTGAATTCCCTTAGTTTGGACAAAGAGGAGACGAACTCCATATAATGGACAAAGAGGAGACGAACTCCATAGATTGGACCAAGAGGTGTCGAACTCCTTTAGATTTGATAATGAGGAGACAAACTCCATAGATTAGACCTAGAGGAGCCGAACTCCCTTAGATTGGACAAAGAGGAGGTCAACTCCTTAGATTGGAGTAAGAAGAAGTGAACTCCCTTAGTTTGAGAAAAGAGGAGACGAACTCCATTAATTGGACCAAGAGGAGATGAACTCAATAGATTGGACCAAGAGGAGCCGAACTCCCTTAGATTGGAGTAAGAGGAGCCGAACTCCCTTAGATTGGACAAAGAGGAGACTAACCCCATAGATTGGAGTAAGAGGAGGTGAACTCCCACAGTTTGGACAAAGAGGAGACGAACTCCATAGATTGGACCAAGAGGAGCCGAACTCTCTTAGATAGGAGAAAGAGGAGACGAAGTCCTTAGATTGGACTAAGAGGAGGCGAACTCCCTTACTTTGAACAATGAGGAGACGAACTCCATAGATTGGACAAATTACCAAAAAAAAAAAACTCCATAGATTGGACAAAGAGGAGACGAACTCCTTAGATTGGAGTAAGAGGAGGTGAACTCCCTTACTTTGGACAGTGAGGAGACGAACTCCATAGATTGGACAAAGAGCAGACGAACTCCATAGATTGGACAAAGAGGAGACGAACTCCATAGATTGGAGCAAGAAGAGCCGAACTCCCTTATATTGGACAAAGATGAGTCAAACTCCCTTAGATTGAACAAAGACGAGACAAACACTTAGACGGAAAGGTTATCAAAAAGAAAAACTCCTTATATTGAAGTAAGAGGAGGCGAACTCCCTTAGTTTGGACAAAGTGGAGACGAACTACATATATTGGACAAAGAGGAGACCAACTCCATAGAATGGACCAAGAGGTGTCGAACTCCTTTAGATTTGACAATGAGGAGACGAACTCCATAGATTGGACCAAGAAGTGCCGAACTCCCTTATATTGGACAAAGATGAGTCAAACTCCCTTATATTGGAAAAAAAGGAGACGAACTCCATAGATTGGACCAAGAGGAGTCGAACTCCCTTAGATTGGACAAAGACGAGACAAACACCTTAGACTGAAAGGTTATCAAAAAGAAAAACTCATTAGATTGAAGTAAGAGTAGGCGAACTCCCTTAGTTTGGACAAAGTGGAGACGAACTACATATATTGGACAAAGAGGAGACCAACTCCATAGATTGGACCAAGAGGTGTCGAACTCCTTTAGATTTGACAATGAGGAGACGAACTCCATAGATTGGACCTAGAGGAGCCGAACTCCCTTAGATTGGACAAAGAGGAGGCCAACTCCTTAGATTGGAGTAAGAAGAAGTGAACTCCCTTAGTTTGAGAAAAGAGGAGACGAACTCCATCAATTGGACCAAGAGGAGACGAACTCCATAGATTGGACCAAGTGGAGCCGAACTCCCTTAGATTGGACAAAGAGGAGACGAACTCCTTAAATTGGAGTAATAGGAGGCGAACTCCCTTAGTTTGGACAAAAGAGGAGATGAACACCATAGATTGGACCAAGAGGAGCCGAACTACCTTAGAATGGACAAAGAGGAGACGAACTCCTTAGATTGGACAAAGAGGAGACGAACTCCCCTACTTTGGACAATAAGTAGACGAACTCCATAGATTGGACAAAGAGGAGACGAACTCCATAGAATGGACCAAGAAGAGCCGAACTCCCATAGATTGGACAAAGAGGAGTCAAACTCCCTTATATTGGACAAAAAGGAGACGAACTCTATAGATTGGACCAAGAGGAGCCGAACTCCCTTAGATTGGACAAAGAGGAGACGAACTCCTTAGATTGGAGTAAGAGGAGGCGAAATCCCTTTGTTTGGACAAAAGAGGAGACGAACTCCACATATTGGACCAAGAGTGGCCGGACTCCCTTAGAATGGACAAACAGGAGACGACGAACTCCATGGATTGGACCAAGAGGAGCCGAACTCCCTTAGATTGGACAAAGAGGAGACGAACTCCTTAGATTGGAGTAATAAGAGGCGAACTCCCTCAGTTTGGACAAAAGAAGAGATGAACTCCATAGATTGGACCAAGAGGAGCCGAACTACCTTAGAATGGACAAAGGGGAGCCGAACTCCCTTAGAATGAACAAAGAGGAGACGAACTCCATAGATTGGACCAAGAGGAGCCGAACTCCCTTAGATTGGACAAAGAGGAGACGAACTCCTTAGATTGGAGTAATAAGAGGCGAACTCCCTTAGTTTGGACAAAAGTGGAGATGAACTCCATAGATTGGACCAAGAGGAGCCGAACTACCTTAGAATGGACAAAGGGGAGCCGAAATCCCTTAGAATAAACAAAGAGGAGACGAACTCCATAGATTGGACCAAGAGGAGCCGAACTCCCTTAGATTGGACAAAGAGGAGACGAAGTCCATAGATTGGACAAAGAAGAGATGAACTCCCTTAGATTGGACAAAGAGGAAACGAACTCCTTAGATTGGAGTAATAGGAGGCGAACTCCCTTAGTTTGGACAAAAGAGGAGATGAACACCATAGATTGGACCAAGGGAAAAAAAAAAAAAAAAGCGAACGACCTTAGAATGGACAAAGGGGAGCCGAACTCTTAGAATGAACAAATAGGAGAGGAGACGAACTCCATATATTGGACCAAGAGGAGCCGAACTCCCTTAGATGGGACAAAGAGGAGACGAACTCTATAGAGGGGAACAAGAATAGATCAACTTCCCGGTAATTGGACAACGGGGAGACGAACTCCTTATATTTAATTAAGAGAGCGAACTACACCTTAGTTTGGACCAAAGAGGAGACGAACCCAGAGATTTGTACAAAGAGGAACAACTCCATAGTGGCACCAGAGGAGCCGAACTCCCTTAGATTGACAAAGATGAGACGAACCCTTTGATTTGTAGAGTTGGCGACTCCTTACTTTGGAACATATGATGAGATGAACCCCTGATTGGAACAAAGAGGAGACGAACTCCATATATTGGACCAAGAGGAGCCGAACTCCCTTAGAATGGACAAAGAGGAGACGAACTCCATAGATTGGAACAATAGGAGCCGAACTCCCTTAGATTGGAAAAAGAGGAGACGAACTCCTTAGATTGGAGTAAGAGGAGGCGAACTCCCATACTTTGGACAATGAGGAGACGAACTCCCTTCGTTTGGAAAAAAGAGGAGACGAACTCCATATATTGGACCAAGAGGAGCCGAGTCCCTTAGAATGGACAAAGAGGAGACGAACTCCATAGATTGGACCAAGAGGAGCCGAAATCCCTTAGATAGGACAAAGAGGAGACGAACTCCTTAGATTGTACCAATAATAGACTAACTCCCTTAGATTGGACAAAGTGGAGACGAACTCCATAGATTGGACCAAGAAGAGGCGAACTACCTTAGTTTGGACAAAGAGGAGACGAACTCCATAGATTGGACAAAGAGGAGACGAACTCCATAGATTGGAACAAGAGGAGCCGAACTCCCTTAGATTGAAGTAAGAGGAGGCGAACTCCCTTAAACAAGAGGAGCCGAACTCCCTTGGATTGGAAAAAGAGGAGACGAACTCCTTAGATTGGAGTAAGCGGAGGCGAACTCCCTTACTTTGGACAATGAGGAGACGAACTCCATATATTGGACAAAGAGGAGACGAACTCCATAGATTGGACCAAGAGAGCCGAACTCCCTTAGATTGACCAAAGAGGAGACGAACTCCTTAGATTGGACCAAGAGGAGACGAACTCCCTTAGATTGGACAAAGAGGAGACGAACTCGTTAGATTGAAGTAAGAGGAGGCGAACTCCCTTAGTTTGGACAAAGAGGAGATGAACTCCATAGATTGGACAAAGAGGCCAACTCCATAATTGGAGCAAGAGGATCCGAACTCCCTTAGATTTGAAAAAGAGGAGCGAACCGCCTTAATTGGAGTAAGAAGTGCGGCCCCTTCTTTGGACAGAGGAGACGAACTCCATAGATGGACAAGAGGAGACAAACTTCGTAGATTGGAGTAAGAGGAAGCGAACTCCATATATTGGACAAAGAGGAGACGAACTCCTTAGATTGGAGTAAGAGGTGGCGAACTCCTTACTTTGGACAAAGAGGAGACGAACTCCTTAGATTGGAATAAGAGGAGGCGAACTCCCTTACTTTGGACAAAGAGGAGACGAACTCCATATATTGTTAATAGGTTGACTCCCCTTAGTTTGGACAAAGAGGAAACGAACTCCATATATTGGAAAAAGAGGAGACGAACTCCTTAGAATGGAGGAAGAGGAGGCGAACTCCCTTACATTGGACAAAGAGGAGACGAACTCCATAGATTGCACCAATCTTTGCCACAGAAAAAAACTCCATAGAATGGACAAGGAGGAACCGGACTCCCTTAGATTGGACAAAGAGGACACGAACTCCTTAGATTGGAGTAAGAGGTGGCGAACTCCCTTACTTTGGACAATTAGGAGACGAACTCCATAGATTGGACCAAGAGGAGTCGAAGTCCCTTATATTGGACAAAGAGGAGACGAACTCCTTAGATTGGAGTAAGAGGAGGTGAACTCTCTTAGTTTGGACAATGAGGAGACGAACTCCATAGATTGGACAAAGAGGAGACGAACTCCATAGATTGGACCAAGAGAAGTTAAACTCCCTTAGATTGGACAAAGAGGAGACGAACTCCTTAGATTGAAGTAAGTGGAGGCGAACTCCCTTAGTTTGGACAAAGAGGAAATGAACTCCATATATTGGACAAAGAGGAGACGAATTCCATAGATTGGACCAAGAGGAGCCGAACGCTCTTAGATTGGACAAAGAGGAGACGAACTCCTTAGATTGGATTAAGAGGAGGCGAACTCCCTTGCTTTGGACAAAGAGGAGACGAACATCATAGATTGGAGAAAGAGCAGACGAACTCCTTAGAATAGAGAAAGAGGAGGCGAACTCCCTTACTTTGGACAAAGAGGAGACGAACTCTATTGATTGGACAAAGAGGAGACGAACTCCATAGATTGGACCAAGAAGAGACGAACTCCCTTAGCTTGACAAAGAGGCCAGAAACTCCTTAGATTGGAGTAAGAGGAGGCGAACTCCCTTAGTGTGGACAAAGAGGAGACGAACTCCATAGATTGGACAAAGAGGAGATGAACTCCATAGATTGGAACAAGAGGAGCCGAACTCCCTTAGATTGGAAAAAGAGGAGGCGAACTCCTAAGATTGGAGTAAGAGGAGGCGAACTTCCTTACTTTGGACAATGAGGAGACGAACTCCATAGATTGGACAATGAGAAGACGAACTCCATATATTGGACCAAGAGGAGCCAAACTCCCTTAGAATGGACAAAGAGGAGACGAACTCCATAGATTGGAACAAGAGGAGCCGAACTCCCTTGGATTGGAAAAAGAGGAGACGAACTCCTTAGATTGGAGTAAGCGGAGGCGAACTCCCTTACTTTGGACAATGAGGAGACGAACTCCCTTCGTTTGGACAAAAGAGGAGACGAACTCCATATATTGGACCAAGAGGAGTCGAACTCCCTTAGTATGGACAAAGAGGAGACGAACTCCATAGATTAGACCAAGAAGAGACGAACTCCCATAGATTGGACAAAGAGGAGACGAACTCTATAGATTGGACCAAGAGGAGATGAACTCCCTTAGATTGGACAAAGAGGAAACGAACTCCTTAGATTGAAGGAAGAGGAGGCGAACTACCTTAGTTTGGACAAAGAGGAGACGAACTCCATAGATTGGACAAAGAGGAGACGAACTCCATAGATTGGAACAAGATGAGCCGAACTCCCTTAGATTGAAAAGGAGGAAGACAACCTCTTCCCATAGATTGGAGTAAAGATGAGGCGAACTCCCCTTACTTTGGCCAATGAGGTGACGAACCTCCATAGATTGGACAAAGAGGAGACAACTCATATATTGGACCAATAGAGCCGAACTCCCTTGATTGACAAAGAGGAGACGAACTCCATAGATTGGACCAAGAGGAAGCGAACTCCCTTAGATTGGGCAAAGAGGAGACGAACTCCTTAGATTGGAGTAAGAGGAGGCGAACTCCCTTAGTTTGGACAAAAAAGGAGATGAACTCCATAGATTGGACCTAGAGGAGCCGAACTACCTTAGAATGGACAAAGAGGAGACGAACTCCATTACTTTGCACAATGAGGAGACGAACTCCATAGATTGGACAAAGAGGAGACGAATTCCATAGATTGGAACAAGAGGAGCCAACTCCCTTAGATTGGACAAAGAGGAGACCAACTCCTTAGATTGGAGTAAGAGGAGGTGAACTCCCTTAGTTTGGACAAAGAGGAGACGAACTCCTTAGATTGAAGTAAGAGGAGGCGAACTCCCTTAGTTTGGACAAAGAGGAATCGAACTCCATATATTGGACAAAGAGGAGACGAACTCCTTAGAATGGAGGAAGAGGAGGCGAACTCCCTTACTTTGGACAAAGAGGAGACGAACTCCATAAATTGCACCAATCTTTGCCACAGAAAAAAACTCCATAGATTGGACCAAGAGGAACCGAACTCCCTTAGTTTGGACAAAGAGGACACGAACTCCTTAGATTGGAGTAAGAGGTGGCGAACTCCCTTACTTTGGACAATTAGGAGACGAACTCCATAGATTGGACCACGAGGAGTCGAACTCCCTTATATTGGACAAAGAGGAGACGAACTCCTTAGATTGGAGTAAGAGGAGGTGAACTCTCTTAGTTTGGACAATGAGGAGACGAACTCCATAGATTGGACAAAGAGGAGACGAACTCCATAGATTGCACCAAGAGGAGTTAAACTCCCTTAGATTGGACAAAGAGGAGACGAACTCCTTAGATTGAAGTAAGAGGAGGCGAACTCTCTTAGTTTGGACAAAGAGGAAACGAACTCCATATATTGGACAAAGAGGAGACGAATTCCATAGATTGGACCAAGAGGAGCCGAACGCCCTTAGATTGGACAAAGAGGAGACGAACTCCATAGATTGGATTAAGAGGAGGCGAACTCCCTTGCTTTGGACAAAGAGGAGACGAACATCATAGATTGGAGAAAGAGCAGACGAACTCCTTAGAATAGAGAAAGAGGAGGCGAACTCCCTTACTTTGGACAAAGAGGAGACGAACTCTATTGATTGGACAAAGAGGAGACGAACTCCATAGATTGGACAAAGAGGAGACGAACTCCATAGATTGGACCAAGAGGAGTCGAACGCCCTTAGATTGGACAAAGAGGAGACGAACTGCTTAGATTAGATTAAGAGGAGGCGAACTCCCTTGCTTTGGACAAATAGGAGACGAACATCATAGATTGGACAAAGAGCAGACGAACTCCTTAGAATAGAGGAAGAGGAGGCGAACTCCCTTACTTTGGACAAAGAGCAGACGAACTCTATTGATTGGACAAAGAGGAGACGAACTCCATAGATTGGACCAAGAGGAGTCGAACTTCCTTAGATTGAACAAAGAGGAGACGAACTCCTTAGATTGGATTAAGAGGAGGCGAACTCCCTTACTTTGGACAAAGAGGAGACTAACTTCATAGATTGGACAAAGAGGAGACGAACTCCATAGATTGGACCAAGAGGAGTCGAACTCCCTTACATTGGACAAAGAGGAGTTGAACTCCTTAGATTGGAGTAAGAGGAGGCGAACTCCCTTAGTGTGGACAAAGAGGAGACGAACTCCATAGATTGGACAAAGAGGAGACAAACTCCATAGATTGGACCAAGAGGAGTCAAACTGCCTTAGATTGGACAAAGAGGAGACGAACTCCTTATATTGAACTAAGAGGAGGCGAACTCCCTTCGTTTGGACAAAGAGGAAACGAACTCCATATATTGGACAAATAGGAGGCCAACTCCTTAGAATGGAGTTAGAAGTGGCGAACTTCCTTAGTTTGAGAAAAGAGGAGACGAACTCCATATATTGGACAAAGAGGAGACGAATTCCATAGATTGGACCAAGAGGAGCCGAACGCCCTTAGATTGGACAAAGAGGAGACGAACTGCTTAGATTGGATTAAGAGGAGGCGAACTCCCTTGCTTTGGACAAATAGGAGACGAACATCATAGATTGGACAAAGAGCAGACGAACTCCTTAGAATAGAGGAAGAGGAGGCGAACTCCCTTACTTTGGACAAAGAGGAGACGAACTCTATTGATTGGACAAAGAGGAGACGAACTCCATAGATTGGACCAAGAGGAGTCGAACTTCCTTAGATTGGACAAAGAGGAGACGAACTCCTTAGATTGGATTAAGAGGAGGCGAACTCCCTTACTTTGGACAAAGAGGAGACTAACTTCATAGATTGGACAAAGAGGAGACGAACTCCATAGATTGGACCAAGAGGAGTCGAACTCCCTTACATTGGACAAAGAGGAGTCGAACTCCTTAGATTGGAGTAAGAGGAGGCGAACTCCCTTAGTTTGGACAAAGAGGAGACGAACTCCATAGATTGGACAAAGAGGAGACGAACTCCATAGATTGGACCAAGAGGAGTCAAACTGCCTTAGATTGGACAAAGAGGAGACGAACTCCTTATATTGAACTAAGAGGAGGCGAACTCCCTTCGTTTGGACAAAGAGGAAACGAACTCCATATATTGGACAAATAGGAGGCCAACTCCTTAGAATGGAGTTAGAAGTGGCGAACTTCCTTAGTTTGAGAAAAGAGGAGACGAACTCCATATATTGGACAAAGAGGAGACGAACTCCTTACATTGGATTAAGAGGAGGCGAACTCCCTTACATTCGACAAAGAGGAGACGAACTCCTTAGAATGGAGTAAGAGGTGGCGAACTCTCTTACTTTGGACAAAGAGGAGACGAACATTATAGATTGGACAAAGAGCATACGAACTCCTTAGAATGGAGGAAGAGGAGGCGAACTCCCTTACTTTGGACAAAGAGGAGACGAACTCCATATATTGGACAAAGAGGAGACGAACTCCACAGATTGGACCAAGAGGAGTCGAACTCCTTTAGAATGGACAAAGAGGAGACGAACTCCTTAGATTGGATTGAGAGGAGGCGAACTCCCTTACTTTGGACAAAGAGGAGACGAACATCATCGATTGGACAAAGAGCAGACGAACTCTTTAGAATGGAGGAAGAGGAGGGGAAGTCCCTTACTTTGGACAAAGAGGAGACGAACTCCATAGATTGGACCAAGAGGAGTCGAACTCCCTTAGATTGGATAAAGAGGAGGCGAACTCCTTAGATTGGACTAAGAGGAGGCGAACTCCCTTACTTTGGACAAAGAGGAGACTAACTGCATAGATTAGACAAAGAGGAGACGAACTCCATAGATTGGATCAAGAGGAGTCGAACTCCCTTACATTGGACAAAGAGGAGTCGAACTCCTTAGATTGGAGTAAGAGGAGGCGAACTCCCTTAGATTGGACAAAGAGGAGAAGAACTCCATAGATTGGACCAAGAGGAGTCGAACTCCATAGATTGGACCTAGAGGAGTCGAACTTCCTTAGATTGGACAAAGAGGAGACGAACTCCTTAGATTGGATTCAGAGGAGGCGAACACCCTTACTTTGCACAAAGAGGAGTCAAACTCCCTTAGATTGGATAAAAAGGAGTCAAACTCCCTTATATTGGACAAAAAGGAGACAAACTCTATAGATTGGACCAAGAGGAGCCGAACTCCATAGATTGGACATAGAGGAGACGAACTCCATAGATTGGACCAAGAGGAGTCGAACTCCCTTAGATTGGACAAAGAAGAGATGAACTCCTTAGATTGGACTGCGTCAGACTTTGACTTGATCGTGTTGGTGTTTGAAGATGCACCCTACTGCCCACACGATGGGTGTATCACGTATTGAGGTATCTTGGACCCCCCTCTCTTCTCCTGTTTGATTGTTAGCTCTCGTGGGTTCGGGCCCTTGCAGTCACTGTTGATCGAAGACTCGCGACCACTGTTGTTGGAAGATCGTTGCTATGTCAGCTCAATTTTTGGATGATGATGGGAAGATGTTGTCTTGTTGACAAAATATCTTTTGATTTGGCTCTGGTGATAGCTTCGGCTTCCTGATTTTCCTTGTTGGAATGCTTGTGGGATTCTCGGATTTTGATTTTCTGGGTTGTGATCACTGTTCATTGAAGATCTTCAAAAACACTGTTCACACCTTTTGAAGACTGGTTGCAAACTCAATGACTAGGGCCTCGTTGGTTCGGTTTCAGTCTTGCGGTTGAGTTTTGGCTATCCCACGACCTTTCCATGTGCGGGTATGATCTATTCCTATGTGGTTCGTGACCTGGGTTGTGCCAAGCTCTTTTGTTTTGGGTCTTCTGGGTTGACTCGCACTGTTCCCCATTTGCTGTGCTGCTGTCTCGAAGCCACGACTGGCCTTGTGTCCTAGTGTGAGTCACGGCTTGGTCTAATCTGGGCACTGGTCCATTCCGACTGATTCATGACCCGTGCTGACTGAGCACTAATCCATTCCGATTGGTTCATGACCCGTGGTGACTTGATTGTGACCTGGTCCTCGGATTGGCTTTTCTTGGATCGTAATCTACCTTGGCTTGCGACCCACTTGCTCTCGGTGTTTTCTCTCGGTGCCTATTATGTTAAAGGAAGCAGAAGTGATTGAGATGCAGGCTATTTCGCCAGTGGCCTTGGAGGAGGCTGGAACTTCAAATCGTGTTGCCTTTACAAACTCGGTAGGTAGGGGCAGAGAATCCAGGGGGAGGAGTAGAATGTCCAGAATAGCTGGTTTATCTGATCTTCCTCCCTTGAATAACAATAGGAAGGGTGCAGCTGATGAGAATCCAAAGCTTCCTAAGGGGGCTGCCGGTGATGCCCCAAGACAGAACTCCAGATCCAGGAGCCGTGCCCGACGTTCTAAGAGTAAGAGTAGGGCTGGTCCTGCTGGTGGACCGACACCTTTGGTCCCATCAGTAGAAACTGGGCGAACTCAAAATAAGAGTTTAATGCAACCCAAATCTTGGGTGAATATGGCCCGTGCAAGTGCGGCAATAGGTTATGACCTCTCTTTCATCCCTCCGTCTTTTGTTGATGGCAGGCCATGCGTGCGCATATCTGAGGAAATACTTGAGGCTACGGACAAAGTGTGGCATGAATCCATTGT
Organism: Melaleuca alternifolia; assembly: GCA_019926035.1. NCBI lineage: Eukaryota > Viridiplantae > Streptophyta > Magnoliopsida > Myrtales > Myrtaceae > Melaleuca > Melaleuca alternifolia. The sequence continues at coordinate 83,794 of JAGKPW010003096.1, read as the reverse complement.
GGGATATTTCATTGGTAAGAAATTACCTTTTAAGCTGATTGAGGCGGCTCTGAGACACCTTTGGGGCAACTTCCTTGTGGAAATGAAGGCAAATGACGATGGTTTCTTCTTCTTCCATATTCCGGATGGGGAGTTCCGGAGGAAACTATTGGAGAAAGGTCCAATCACAGTGGCTAGGATTCCCTTAATCCTGCAGCAATGGCGTCCATCGCTTATTCTAAAAAAGGAGAAGCATGACAAAGTCCCGGTTTTGGTAAAACTTAGAAATCTACCCTATTCCGCTTGGTCCTCTAAAGGTATCAGTGCTATTGCTAGCTCTCTCGGGAAGCCGCTCTATGTGGACTAGCATACGGAACACAGAAGGGTAATCTCTTTTGCTCGGGTTTGTGTTGAGATCAATGCAGCTAATCCTATTTACGACTCTGTTACGGTTTTTCAAGATGATGAAGCAATCAATGTTGATGTAGAGTATGAGTGGAAACCCATTATTTGCTCAAAATGCAAAATTTTCGGACATAGATGCCCTGAACCGACTCCAGATACTCCCAAGGTTCCTGATCCACCGCGCCCAGCGTCGCCGAGTGAACACCCACCTCGGGTTGTGACTGACCAGGCTGTGCCTTTGAATCAGACTCAGAATCCTCCTGATGATTGGACCACGGTGCAGTCCAAGCAATCCAGTAAGCTGGATAAGGCTACTGGCGGATCGAAATATCCAGTCCAGGAAGGCATTCCTCGCTCCCTTGTGATCTCTAAGTTGGATCATCCTTGCTCAGGTCGAGTGATTGGGACAGCTACTTCACCCTAGGCGCTCTGTCCGGCCCCTAGCTCATTCCTCCCTGGTTCAAATGTTGGCTTGGAAGAGGCTTCAAAAGAGAAAGACTCCATACCAGACAGCTCCGATGATATCTCTTCCGTGGACTCCTCCCACGAACTCTTCCAAGTGGAGAAAACTAAATTGAAATCGGTGATTGAAGCTCGTTTGGGGAGTGATGAAGCTACTGATCATGTTATGAACCCCCTTGGGGGCTCGGCCTCCCCCCTTGAAGTTAGTTCCCCCCCTTCTGTTGAGGCACTTAAGAAATCTACAGCCAAGAAGAAAGGCCGCAGCACTAGAAGGAGGTAACTCCTTCCTCCTCCATTTTGCTTGTAAATATGATTTTGGGCTCTTGGAATGTTAGGGGTCTTTGTGACCCCGTGAAACAGGCGGAAATCAGATTTTTTGTCCGCTCTAATAATCTTTTTTGCATTGGTATCCTTGAAACCAAAGTCACCGAGGGGAGTTTTTGTGAATTATCTTCGAGTTTGATCCCAGGCTGGCTATGGGTGTCAAACTACATACATGCAGACCTTGGGCGTATTTGGATAGGATGGAATCCTAACTCGGTTTGTTTCGAACTAAGTGCCTCTTCCTCACAAGCTATGCATGGGCTCCTCCGATCGGTTGACAATTCTATCTCTTTTGCCGTCTCCTTCATCTATGCTGGCCATTCCTTTGTTGCTAGGCGACCTCTGTGGGCTGAGTTGGTGTCCAGGAGTAGCTCCTTAGTGGATACTCCGTGGATTGTACTAGGAGATTTTAACGCCATCAGGTTCCCTTCTGACCGTGAAGGGGGAACTCGCGCCTGGCTTCCATCCTTTGATGAGCTTCACGCATGCTTGATGGAGGCTGATTTGGATGATCTAAGATACGTGGGTAGGAGATTCACTTGGGCTTCTTATGAAGGTCAAGATCGTATCCAACGCAAGATTGACCGAGTTCTTGTTAACCCAAGATGGGTTATGGACTTTAATTATTCTGAAGCATCCTTTCTACCACCCGGCATTTCTGATCATACACCTATGGTGGTAAGAGTTGTGCCTCCGGTCCAGGTTAGAAAGCCTTTCAAATTTTATAACTTCTGGATGTTGGACCCGGACTTCTTGCCTTTGGTCTCCCAAGTTTGGGAGCTTGATATTTCAGGTTCGTTGATGTTCCAGCTATGTACAAAGCTGAAATTACTGAAGGCCAGACTTAAACTCTTTAATCGGCATTCCTACTCGGACATTTCCAAACGGACCCTCTTGGCTAGACAAAATTTGCAGGCTGTTCAAGATTCCTTGATGCAGGAACCGACTAATTCCTCCCTTGCTCACGAGGAGAAGCGGGCGAGGGACACCTTCCACAGCCTTCGCCTTCAGGAAGAGCTCTTCTACAAACAAAAGTCAAGAATCCGTTGGCTGAAAGAAGGGGATCGGAACACTAAGTTCTTCCACTATTCTGTGCGAAACAGACAACTCAATAACAGTTTCTATGGAAGGGCCCTTCCTTAGGCTCAGGTGGTGCTAAAGTTTCTTGGCAAGATGTCTGCCTCCCTAAGGAGGAGGGAGGACTTGGTATCAGGCGCCTCAAAGTGAGTAACAAAGCCTCCATGCTCAAACACATTTGGACTCTCTTCTCGGATAAGGAGTCTCTTTGGTGTGTTTGGATTCACTCAAACTTCCTCAAGAACCGAAGCTTCTGGGAGGTACGTAGACCCACCTTTTGTTCTTGGTCTTGGAAGAAGATCATCGACTTAGGGAAGGAGTTTAGGCATATGTTCTATTGGCGTGTGGGAGATGGCCTTTCGATTTCATTGTGGTTTGATACATGGCATGCAAATGGCCCTCTCAGTCTTCTGTTTAGTAATAGACAGATTTATCTGTCGGGCTACCCAAGAGATGCACGTCTAGTGGATTTGCTACAGAATCGGGTCCCTGACTCGAGTCTTCTGGAGACTTTGCTATTGTGGGGGGTGTTCCATCCCCTTCTACTCATCATGATCGGCTCTTGTGGAAAGGCTCTACCTCCGGGAATTTTTCAACCTCAATTGCCTGGGATACTATTAGGCTGAGAAAGCCAAAGGTTACTTGGGCTGATTTTATTTGGGTCAAGATCACCTCTCCTAGACACCAATTCCTCCTTTGGTTGATGACTAAAAGAAGACTCCCTACCCAGGTTTTTCTCCCAACTTGTGGTAGAATCTCTAATGCTACTTGTGCCTTTTGCCATGAAAGGCCTGACTCGATTGATCATCTTTTCTTCTGATGCCCCATCACTAAAGACTTAGCTCTTTTTTGGTCGCGCAATTGTCTTCTTGATTGGCATGGGGGTGATTGGAATACCACACTTAGATGGGCCATTACTCACTTATCCGACAACCAATTTTCTCAGAAAATTGCGAGGTTCGCTCTTGGAGCGATGTGCCACATTATTTGGAAATCTAGGAACAATATCTTATTCAGGAATTGTGACACTTTTCTTCCGGCGATGAAGAAACGACTTCTGAAGCTTGTCAAAGATTTCTCCTATACTCAGGAAAATGTTATTGACACCACTAGGAATAGAAGAATTCAGCACAATTGGGGCTTGGATGACGCTATTTTTTTGTAATTGTGTTGTTGTTCTATTTTGCTAGTCTTTGAGATTCTTAGTACTCCTCCACTTAACCAATTCTGGGTGTAAGTGTAGGTTTGTAGTACTAGTCTCTCTAAGCTCTTGTTTCCTTACTCTCCTTTGTACATCTCCTAGCTCCGAGACTCTTGGTACTCCTTCCCTTAGCCCATTTGGGTGTAAGTGTAGGTCTGTGGTACAAGTTTCTCCTTGTCTTGTATTTTTGGCGTTAAAGATCAATATAATTTTTACTTTACCAAAAAAAAAACTCCTTAGATTGGAGTAAGAGGAGGCGAACTCCCTTAGTTTGGACAAAGAGGAGACGAACCCCATAGATTGGACCAAGAGGAGTCGAACTCCCTCAGATTGGACAAAGTGGAGACGAACTTCATAGATTGGACAAAGAGCAGACGAACTCCTTAGAATGGATAAAGAGGAAGCAAACTCCCATAGATTGGACAAAGAGGAGACAAACTCCAGAGATTGGACAAAGAGGAGACGAACTCCATAGATTGGGCCAAGAGGAGTCGAACTCCCTTAGATTGGACAAAGAGGAGACGAACTCCCTTAGATTGGAGTAAGAGGTGGCGAACTCCCATACTTTGCACAAAGAGGAGACGATGATGTTTTTTTTTTTTACCAAAAAAAAAACATCATAGATTGGACAAAGAGCATACGAACTCCTTAGAATGGAGGAAGAGGAGGCGAACTCCCTTAGTTTGGACAAAGAGGATACGAACTCCATAGATTGGACCAAGAGGAGTCGAACTCCCTTAGATTGGCCAAAGCGGATATGAACTCCTTAGATTGAAGTAAGAGGTGGCGAACTCCCTTACTTTGGACAAAGAGGAGACGAACATCATAGATTGGACAAAGAGAAGACGAACTCCTTAGAATGGAGGAAGAGCAGGCGAATTCCCTTACTTTGGACAAAGAGGAGACGAACTCCATAGATTGCTCTTTACTCCAAGCCACCAACTTTACCAAAAAAAAAACTCCATAGATTGGACCAAGAGGAACCGAACTCCCGTAGATTGGACAAAGAGGAGACGAACTCCTTATATTGGAGTAAGAGGAGGCGAACTCCCTTAGTTTGGACAAAGAGGATACGAACTCCATAGATTGGACCAAGAGGAGTCCAACTCCCATAGATTGGACAAAGAGGAGACGAACTCCTTAGATTGGAGTAAGAGGAGGCGAACTCTCTTACTTTGGACAATGAGGAGACAAACTCCATAGATTGGACAAAGAGGAGACGAACTCCATAGATGGGACCAAGAGGAGCCGAACTCCATAGATTGGACAAAGAGGAGACGAAGTCCTTAGATTGGGGTAAGAAGAGGCGAACTCCCTTACTTTGGACAAAGAGGAGACGAACTCCAGAGATTGGACAAAGAAGAGACGAACTCCATATATTGGACCAAGAGGAGACGAACTCCATAGATTGGACCAAGAGGAGCCGAACTCCCTTAGATTGGACAAAGAGGGGACGAACTCCTTAGATTGGAGTAAGAGGAGGCGAACTCCCTAACATTGGACAAAGAGGAGACGAACTCCTTAGATTGGAGTAAGAGGTGGCGAACTCCCTTACTTTGGACAAAGAGGAGACGAACATCATAGATTAGACAAAGAGCAGACGAACTCCTTAGAATGGACGAAGAGGAGGCGAACTCCCTTAAATTGGATAAAGAGGAGACTAACTCCTTAGATTGGAGGAAGAGGAGGCGAACTCCCTTACTTTGGACAATGAGGCGACGAACTCCATAGATTGGACAAAGAGGAGACGAAGTCCATAGATGGGACCAAGAGGAGCCGAACTCCATAGATTGGACAAAGAGGAGACGAAGTCCTTAGATTGGGGTAAGAAGAGGCGAACTCCCTTACATTGGACAAAGAGGAGACGAACTCCTTAGATTGGAGTAAGAGGAGGCGAACTCCCTTACTTTGGACAAAGAGGAGACGAACTCCAGAGGTTGGACAAAGAAGAGACGAACTCCATATATTGGACCAAGAGGAGACGAACTCCATAGATTGGACCAAGAGGAGCCGAACTCCCTTAGATTGGACAAAGAGGGGACGAACTCCTTAGATTGGAGTAAGAGGAGGCGAACTCCCTAACATTGGACAAAGAGGAGACGAACTCCTTAGATTGGAGTAAGAGGTGGCGAACTCCCTTACTTTGGACAAAGAGGAGACGAACATGATAGATTGGACAAAGAGCAGACGAACTCCTTAGAATGGAGGAAGAGGAGGCGAACTCACTTACTTTGGACAAAGAGGAGACGAACTCCAGAGATTGGACAAAGAGGAGACGAACTCCATAGATTGGACCAAGAGGAGTCGAACTCCCATAGATTGGACAAAGAGGAGACGAACTCCTTTGATTGAAGTAAGAGGAGACGAACTCCATAGATTGGACCAAGAGGAGTCGAACTCCGTTAGATTGGACAGAGAGGAGACGAACTCCTTAGATTGGACTAAGAGGTGGCGAACTCCCTTAGTTTGGACAAAGTGGAGACGAACTCCTTAGATTGGAGTAAGAGGTGGCGAACTCCCTTACTTTGGAAAAAAAGGAGACGAACTCCATAGATTGGATAAAGAGGAGACGAACTCCTTCGATTGGAGTAAGAGGAGGCGAACTCCCTTACAATGAACAAAGAGGAGACGAACTCCTTAGATTGGAGTAAGAGATGGCGAACTCCCTTACTTTGGACAAAGAGGACACGAACTCCTTAGATTGGACTAAGAGGTGGCGAACTCCCTTAGTTTGGACAAAGTGGAGACGAACTCCTTAGATTGGAGTAAGAAGTGGCGAACTCCCTTACTTTCGACAAAATGGAGACGAACTGCATTGATTTGACTAAGAGGAGACGAACAACTTAGATTGGAGTAAGAAGAGGTGAACCCCCTTACAATGGGCAAAGAGGAGACGAACACCTTAGATTGGAGTAAGATGTGGCGAACTCCTCACATTGGACAAAGAGGAGACGAACTCCATAGATTGGACAAAGAGGAGACGAACTCCTTAGATTGGAGTAAGAGGTGGCGAACTCCCTTACATTGGAAAAAGAGGAGACGAACTCCATACATTGGAGTAAGAGGAGGCGAACTCCCTTACTTTGGACAAAGAGGAGACGAACTCCAGAGATTAGACAAAGAAGAGACGAACTCCATAGATTGGACCAAGAGGAGACGAACTCCTTTAGATTGTACAAACAGGAGACGAACTCCTTAGATTAGAGTAAGAGGTGGCGAACTCCCTTACTTTGGACAAAGAGTAGATGAACTTCATAGATTGGACAAAGAAGAGATGAACTCCATAGATTGGACCAAGAGGAGACGAACTCCCTTAGATTGGACAAAGAGGAGACGAACTCCTTAGATTGGAGTAAGAGGTGGCGAACTCCCTTACTTTGGACAAAGAGCAGACGAACTTCATAGATTGGACAAAGAGCAGACGAACTCCTTAGAATGGAGCAAGAGGAGGCAATCTCCCATAGATTGGACAAAGAGGAGACGAACTCCAGAGATAGGACAAAGAGGAGACGAACTCCATAGATTGGGCCAACAGGAGTCGAACTCCTTTAGATTGGACAAAGAGGAGACGAACTCCCTTACTTTCGACAATGAACTCCATAGATTGGACAAGGTGGGGACGAACTTAATAGATTGGACAAAGAGGAGATGAACTCCATAGATTGGTCCAAGAGAAGCCGAACTCCCTTAGATTGGACTAAGAGGTGGCGAACTCCCTTTGTTTGGACAAAGTGGAGACGAACTCCTTAGATTGGAGTAAGAGCTGGTGAACTCTCTTACTTTGGAAAAAAAAAGGAGACGAATTCCATAGATTGGACAAAGAGGAAACGAGCTCCTTAGATTGGAGTAAGAGCAGGCGAAGTCCCTTACATTGGACAAAGAGGAGACGAACTCCTTAGATTGGAGTATGAGTTGGCGAACTCCCTTACTTTGGACAAAGAGGAGACGAACTCCCTTAGATTGGACAAAGAGGAGATGAACCCCTTAGATTGGACTAAGAGGTGGCGAACTCCCTTAGTTTGGACAATGTGGAGACGAACTCCATAGATTGGAGTAAGAGGTGGAGAACTCCATTACTTTGGACAAAAAGTAGACGAACTCCATAGATTTGACAAAGAGGAGCCGAACTCCTTAGATTAAAGTAAGAGGTGGCGAACTCCCTTACAATGGACAAAGAGGAGACGAACTCCTTAGATTGGAGTAAGACGTGGCGAACTCCCTTAATTTGGACAAAGAGGAGAAGAACTCCAAAGATTGGACAAAGAGGAGACGAACTCCATAGATTGGACTAAGAGGAGTCGACCTCCCTTAGATTGGACAAAGATGAGAAGAACTCCTTAGATTGGACTAAGAGGTGGCGAACTCCCTTACAATGGGCAAAGAGGAGACGAAGTCCTTAGATTAGAGTAAGAGGTGGCGAACTCCCTTATTTGGAGTAGGAGACGAACATAGATTGGACAAAGAGGAGACGAACTCCTTAGATTGGATAGATTGGAGAACTCCATAGATTGGACAAAGACGAACTCCTTAGATTGGAGTAAGAGGAGGCGAACTCCCTTACAATGGGCAAAGAGGAGACGAACTCCATAGATTGGAGTAAGGAGGTGGCGAACTCCCTTACTTGGAACAAAGAGGAGACGAACTCCATAGATTGACGAACAAAGAGGGACAAAGAGGTGACGAACTCCATTAGATTGGAGTAAGAGGAGGCGAAACATTGGAGAAAGAGGAGACAAACCCGAACATTGGAGTAAGAGGAGGAGCGAACTCCCTTAGATTGGACAAGAGGAGGAGACGAACTTGGAGATTGGACAAAGAGGAGATGAACTCCATAGATTGGACTAAGAGGAGCCGAACTCCCTTAGATTGGACAAAGAGAGACGAACTCCTTAGATTGGAGAAGAGGAGGCGAACTCCCTTAGTTTGGACAAAGAGGAGACGAACTCCATAGATTGGACAAATAGGATACGAATTGAATTGATTGGATAAGAGGAGTCGAACTACCTTAGTTTGGACAAAGAGGAGACGAACTCCATAGATTGGACAAAGAGGGTGACGAACTCCATAGATTGGACCGAGAGGAGTCGAACTCCCTTAGATTGGACAAAAAGGAGACGAACTTCTTAGATTATACTAAGAGGTGGCGAACTCCCTTAGTTTGGACAAAGAGGAGAAGAACTCCAAAGATTGACAAAGAGGAGACGAACTCCGTAGATTGGACCAAGAGGAGTCGACCTCCGTTACATTGGACAAAGAAGAGACGAACTCCTTAGATTGTAGTAAGAGGAGGTGAACTCCCTTAGAGGAGGTGAACTCCCTTAGTTTGGACAAAGAGGAGACGAACTCCATAGATTGGATCAAGAGGAGGCGAACTCCCTTAGTTTGGACAAAGAGGAGACGAACTCCATAGATTGGACAAAGAGGAGAGGAACTCCATAGATTGGAACAAGAGGAGCCGAACTCCCTTAGATTGGAGAAAGAGAGACGAACTCCTTAGATTGGAGTAAGAGGAGGCGAACTCCCTTAGTTTGGACAAAGAGGAGACGAAGTCCATAGATTGGACCAAGAGGAGCCGAACTCACTTAGATTGGACAAAGAGGAGACGAACTGCTTAGATTGGAGTAGGAGGAGGCGAACTACCTTAGTTTGGACAAAGAGGAGTCGAACTCCATAGATTGGACAAAGAGGTGACGAACTCCATAGATTGGACCGAGAGGAGTCGAACTCCCTTAGAATGGACAAAAAGGAGACGAACTCCTTAGATTGTACTAAGGGGTGGCGAACTCCCTTACTTTGAACAATGAGGAGACGAACTCCATAGATTAGACAAAGAGGAGACGAACTCCATAGATTAGACCAAGGGGAGCCGAACTCCGTTACATTGGACAAAGAAGAGACGAACTCCTTAGATTGTAGTAAGAGGAGGTGAACTCCCTTAGTTTGAACAAAGAGCGGACGAACTCCATAGATTGGATCAAGAGGAGGCGAACTCCCTTAGATTGGACAAAGAGGAGACGAACTCCATAGATTGGACTAAGACGAGGCGAACTCCCTTACTTTGGACAATGAGGAGACGAACTCCATAGATTGGAGAAAGAGGAGAGGAACTCCATAGATTGGAACAAGAGGAGCCGAACTCCCTTAGATTGGACAAAGAGAGACGAACTCCTTAGATTGGAGTAAGAGGAGGCGAACTCCCTTAGTTTGGACAAAGAGGAGACGAAGTCCATAGATTGGACCAAGAGGAGCCGAACTCACTTAGATTGGACAAAGAGGAGAAGAACTGCTTAGATTGGAGTAGGAGGAGGCGAACTACCTTACTTTGGACAAAGAGGAGTCGAACTCCATAGATTGGACAAAGAGGTGACGAACTCCATAGATTGGACAAACTGGAGCCGAACTCCCTTAGATTGGACAAAGAGGAGACTAACTCCTTAGATTGGAGGAAGAGGGGGCGAACTCCCTTACTTTGGACAATGAGGAGAAGAACTCCAAAGATTGACAAAGAGGAGACGAACTCCGTAGATTGGACCAAGAGGAGTCGACCTCCGTTACATTGGACAAAGAAGAGACGAACTCCTTAGATTGTAGTAAGAGGAGGTGAACTCCCTTAGTTTGAACAAAGAGCGGACGAACTCCATAGATTGGATCAAGAGGAGGCGAACTCCCTTAGATTGGACAAAGAGGAGACGAACTCCATAGATTGGACTAAGACGAGGCGAACTCCCTTACTTTGGACAATGAGGAGACGAACTCCATAGATTGGAGAAAGAGGAGAGGAACTCCATAGATTGGAACAAGAGGAGCCGAACTCCCTTAGATTGGAGAAAGAGAGACGAACTCCTTAGATTGGAGTAAGAGGAGGCGAACTCCCTTAGTTTGGACAAAGAGGAGACGAAGTCCATAGATTGGACCAAGAGGAGCCGAACTCACTTAGATTGGACAAAGAGGAGAAGAACTGCTTAGATTGGAGTAGGAGGAGGCGAACTACCTTACTTTGGACAAAGAGGAGTCGAACTCCATAGATTGGACAAAGAGGTGACGAACTCCATAGATTGGACCGAGAGGAGTCGAACTCCCTTAGATTGGACAAAAAGGAGACGAACTTCTTAGATTATACTAAGAGGTGGCGAACTCCCTTAGTTTGGACAAAGAGGAGAAGAACTCCAAAGATTGACAAAGAGGAGACGAACTCCGTAGATTGGACCAAGAGGAGTCGACCTCCGTTACATTGGACAAAGAAGAGACGAACTCCTTAGATTGTACAACAGGATCTCCGACTCCATAGATTAGACCAAGGGGAGCCGAACTCCGTTACATTGGACAAAGAAGAGACGAACTCCTTAGATTGTAGTAAGAGGAGGTGAACTCCCTTAGTTTTGACAAAGAGGGGACGAACTCCATAGATTGGATCAAGAGGAGGCGAACTCCCTTAGATTGGACAAAGAGGAGACGAACTCCATAGATTGGACTAAGACTAGGCGCACTCCCTTACTTTGGACCTTGATGAAAGAACTCCTAGATTGGACCGAAGCGCCGAACTCCCTTAATTGGACAAATAAGAGACAACTTCTTCGATTGAGTAGAGGCGCGAACTACCTTATTTTGGGCAAGATGAAGTCACTCCATAGATTGGACAAAGAGGAGACGAACTTCTTAGATTGGACTGAGAGGAGGCGAACTCCCTTACTTTGGACAAAAAGGAGACGAACTCCATAGATTGGACAAAGAGGAGCCGAACTCCTTAGATTGGACCAAGGGGAGCCCAACTCCGTTACATTGGACAAAGAAGTGACGAACTCCTTAGATTGTAGTAAGAGGAGGTGAACTCCCTTAGTTTTGACAAAGAGGGGACGAACTCCATAGATTGGATCAAGAGGAGGCGAACTCCCTTAGATTGGACAAAGAGGAGACGAACACCATAGATTGGACTAAGACGAGGCGAACTCCCTTACTTTGGACAATGAGGAGAAGAACTCCATAGATTGGACCAAGAAGAGCCGAACTCCCTTAGATTGGACAAAGAGGAGACAAACTTCTTCGATTGAAGTAGGAGGAGGCGAACTACCTTAGTTTGGACAAAGAGGAGTCGAACTCCATAGATTGGACAAAGAGGAGACGAACTCCATAGATTGGACCGAGAGGAGTCGAACTCCCTTAGATTGGACAAAAAGGAGACGAACTCCTTAGATTGGACTAAGAGGTGGCGTACTCCCTTAGTTTGGACAAAGCGGAGCCAAACCCGTTACAATTGGACAAAGAAGTGACTGAAAAACTAGCCTTAGATTGTAGTAAATGAGAAGGGGAGGGTGAACTCTCTTAGATTGTTTGACCAACGAAGGGGACGAACTCCTTAGATTGGAGTAAGAGGAGGAGAACTCCCTTAGTTTGGACAAAGAGGAGACGAACTCCATAGATTGGACCAAGAGGAGCCGAACAACCTTAGATTGGACAAAGAGGAGATGAACTCCTTAGATTGGAGTAAGAGGACGCGAACTCCCTTAGTTTGGACAAAAGAGGAGACGAACTCCATAGATTGGAGTAAGAGGTGGCGAACTCCCTTACTTTGGACAAAGAGGAGACGAACTCCATAGATTGGACAAAGAGGAGACGAACTCCATAGATTGGACCAAGAGGAGTCGAACTCCCTTAGATTGGACAAAGAGGAGACGAACTCCTTAGATTGGACTAAGAGGTGGCGAACTCCCTTAGTTTGGACAAAGTGGAGACGAACTCCTTAGATTGGAGTAAGAGGTGGCGAACTGCCTTACTTTGGACAAAAAGGAGACGAACTCCATAGATTGGAGAAAGAGGAGACGAACTCCTTAGATTGGAGTAAGAGGAGGCGAACTCCCTTACAATGGGCAAAGAGGAGACGAACTCCATAGATTGGAGTAAGAGGTGGCGAACTCCCTTACTTGGAACAAAGAGGAGACGAACTCCATAGATTGGACAAAGAGGTGACGAACTCCTTAGATTGGAGTAAGAGGAGGCGAACTCCCTTACATTGGAGAAAGAGGAGACAAACTCCTTACATTGGAGTAAGAGGAGGCGAACTCCCTTACTTTGGACAAAAAGGAGACGAACTCCAAAGATTGGACAAAGAAGAGATGAACTCCATAGATTGGACCAAGAGGAGACGAACTCCTTAGATTGGAGTAAGAGGTGGCGAACTCCCTTACTTTGGACAAAGAGCAGATGAACTTCATAGATTGGACAAAGAGCAGACGAACTCCTTAGAATGGAGCAAGAGGAGGCAAACTCCCATAGATTGGACAAAGAGGAGACGAACTCCAGAGATTGGACAAAGAGGAGACGAACTCCATAGATTGGGCCAACAGGAGTCGAACTCCCTTAGATTGGACAAAGAGGAGACGAACTCCCCTACTTTGGACAATGAACTCCATAGATTGGACAAGGTGGGGACGAACTTCATAGATTGGACAAAGAGGAGATGAACTCCATAGATTGGACTAAGAGGAGCCGAACTCCCTTAGATTGGACAAAGAAGAGACTAACTCCTTAGATTGGAGGAAGAGGAGGCGAACTCCCTTACTTTGGACAATGAGGAGACGAACTCCATAGATTGGACAAATAGGATACGAACTCCATTGATTGGAATAAGAGGAGTCGAACTCCCTTAGATTGGACAAAGAGGAGACGAACTCCTTCGATTGGACAAAGAGGTGGTGAACTCCCTTAGTTTGGATAAAGTGGAGACGAACTCCATAGATTGGACCGAGAGGAGTCGAACTCCCTTAGATTGGACAAAAAGGAGACGAACTTCTTAGATTATACTAAGAGGTGGCGAACTCCCTTAGTTTGGACAAAGAGGAGAAGAACTCCAAAGATTGACAAAGAGGAGACGAACTCCGTAGATTGGACCAAGAGGAGTCGACCTCCGTTACATTGGACAAAGAAGAGACGAACTCCTTAGATTGTAGTAAGAGGAGGTGAACTCCCTTAGTTTGAACAAAGAGCGGACGAACTCCATAGATTGGATCAAGAGGAGGCGAACTCCCTTAGATTGGACAAAGAGGAGACGAACTCCATAGATTGGACTAAGACGCGGCGAACTCCCTTACTTTGGACAATGAGAGACGAACTCCATAGATTGGACAAAGGTAGAGGAACTCATATATTTGAACAAGAGGAGCCGAACACTCCCTTAGATTGGAGAAGAGAGACGAACTCCTTGATTGAGTAAGGGGGCGAACCCCTTAGTTTTGGTTTTTGGACAAAGAGTGACGAAGTCCATAGATTTGGACCAAGAGGACCGAACTCACTTAGATTGGACAAGAGGAGACGAACTGCTTAGATGGAGTAGTAGGAGACGAACACCATAGATTGGACCAAGAGGAGTCGAACTCCATAGATTGGAGAAAGAGGAGACGAACTCCATAGATTGGACCAAGAGGAGCCGAACTCCCTTAGATAGGACAAAGAGGAGACGAACTCCTTAGATTGGACTAAGTGGAGGCGAACTCCCTTACTTTGAACAATGAGGAGACGAACTCCATAGATTAGACAAAGAGGAGACGAACTCCATAGATTAGACCAAGGGGAGCCGAACTCCGTTACATTGGACAAAGAAGAGACGAACTCCTTATTTGTAGTACTATGAGTGAACTCCTTAGTTTGAACAAAGAGCGGCCTAACTCCATAGATTGCTCAAGAGGAGGCGAACTCCCTTAGATTGACAAAGAGGAGACGAACTCCATAGCTTGGCACTAAGAGGAGGCGAACTCCCTTACTTTGGACAATGAGGAGACGAACTCCATAGATTGGACAAAGAGGAGAGGAACTCCATAGAATGGAACAAGAGGAGCCGAACTCCCTAGATTGGACAAAGAGGAGACCAAACTCCTTAGATTGGAGTAAGAGGAGCGAACTCCCTTAGTTTGGACAAAGAGGAGACGAAGTCCATAGATTGGACCAAGAGGAGCCGAACTCACTTAGATTGGACAAAGAGGAGAAGAACTGCTTAGATTGGAGTAGGAGGAGGCGAACTACCTTACTTTGGACAAAGAGGAGTCGAACTCCATAGATTGGACAAAGAGGTGACGAACTCCATAGATTGGACCGAGAGGAGTCGAACTCCCTTAGATTGGACAAAAAGGAGACGAACTCCTTAGATTGTACTAAGAGGTGGCGAACTCCCTTAGTTTGGACAAAGTGGAGACGAACTCCTTAGATGGGAGTAAGAAGTGGAGAACTCCATTAGTTTGGACAAAAAGGAGACGAACTCCATAGATTGGACAAAGAGGAGCCGAACTCCTTAGATTGGACCAAGGGAGCCTAACCTCCTTACATTGGAGTAAGAGGAGTGACGAACTCCTTAGATTGTAGTAAGAGGAGGTGAACTCCCTTAGTTTTGACAAAGAGGGGACGAACTCCATAGATTGGATCAAGAGAGGCGAACTCCCTAGATTGGACAAAGAGGAGACGAACACCATAGATTGGACTAAGACGAGGCGAACTCCCTTACTTTGGGAATGAGGAAAGACTCCATAGATTGGACCAAGAAGAGCCGAACTCCCTTAGATTGGACAAAGAGGAGACAAACTTCTTCGATTGAAGTAGGAGGAGGCGAACTACCTTAGTTTGGACAAAGAGGAGTCGAACTCCATAGATTGGACAAAGAGGAGACGAACTCCATAGATTGGACCGAGAGGAGTCGAACTCCCTTAGATTGGACAAAAAGGAGACGAACTCCTTAGATTGGACTAAGAGGTGGCGTACTCCCTTAGTTTGGACAAAGCGGAGACGAACTCCTTAGATTGGAGTAAGAGTGGAGAACTCCATTAGCTTTGGACAAAAAGGAGACGAACTCCATAGATTGGACAAAGAGGAGCCGAACTCCTTAGATTGGAGTAAGAGGAGGCGAACTCCCTTACAATGGAAAAAGAGGAGACGAACTCCTTAGATTGGAGTAAGAGGTGGCGAACTCCCTTAGTTTGGACAAAGAGGGGAAGAACTCCAAAGATTGACAAAGAGGAGACGAACTCCGTAGATTGGACCAAGAGGAGTCGACCTCCCTTAGATTGGACAAAGAGGAGATGAACTCCTTACATTGGATAAGAGGTGGCGAACTCCCTTACAATGGGCAAAGAGTAGACGTACTCCTTAGATTGGAGTAAGAGGTGGCGAACTCCATAGATTGGACCAAGAGGAGTCGACCTCCCTTACTTTGTACAAAGAGGAGACGAACTGCTGAGATTGGACAAAGAAGAGACGAATTCCATAGATTGGACCAAGAGGAGACGAACACCAATAGATTGGACAAAGAGGAGACGAAGTCCTTAGATTGGAGTAAGAGGTGGCGAACTCCCTTACTTTGGACAATGAGGAGACGAACTTTATAGATTGGACAAAGAGCAGACGAACTCCTTAGAATGGAGCAAGAGGAGGCGAACTCCCTTACTTTGGACACAGAAGAGACGAACTCCAAAGATTGGACAAAGAGGAGACGAACTCCATAGATTGGGCCAAGAGGAGTCGAACTCCTTAGATTGAAGTAAGAGGAGACGAACTCGCTTAGTTTGGACAAGTTGGAGACGAACTCCATAGATTGGACAAAGAAGAGACGAACTCCATAGATTGGACCAAGAGGTGCCGAACTCCCTTAGATTGGACAAAGAGGAGACGAACTCCTTAGATTGGACTAATAGTTGGCGAACTCCCTTAGTTTGGACAAAGTGGAGACGAACTCCTGAGATTGGAGTAAGAGGTGGCGAACTCTCTTACTTGGGAAAAAAAAGGAGACGAATTCCATAGATTGGACAAAGAGGAGACGAGGTCCATAGATTGGACCAAGAGGAATTGAACTCCCTTAGATTGGACAAAGAGGGGACGAACTCCTTAGATAGGAGTAAGAGGTGGCGAACTCCCTTAGTTTGGACAAAGAGGAGACGAACTCCATAGATTGGATCAAGAGGAGGCGAACTCCCGTAGATTGGACAAAGAGGAGACGAACTCCATAGATTGGAGTAAGACGAGGCGAAATCCCTTAGTTTGGACAATGAGGAGACGAACTCCCTTAGATTGGACGAAGAGGAGATGAAATTCTTCGATTGGAGTAGGAGGAGGCGAACTACCTTAGTTTGGACAAAGAGGAGACGAACTCCATAGATTGGACCAAGAGGAGCCGAATTCCCTTAGATTACACAAAGAGGAGACGAACTTCTTAGATTGGAGTAAGAGGACGCCAACTCCCTTACTTTGGACAATGAGGAGATGAACAACATAGATTGGACAAAGAGGAGACGAACTCCATAGATTAGAACAAGAGGACCCGAACTCCCTTATATTAGAGTAAAAGGAGACGAACTTCATAGATTGGACAAAGAGGAGACGAACTCCATAGATTGGACAAAGAGAAGACGAACTCCATAGATTGGACTAATAGTTGGCGAACTCCCTTAGTTTGGACAAAGTGGAGACGAACTCCTTAGATGGGAGTAAGAAGTGGAGAACTCCATTAGTTTGGACAAAAAGGAGACGAACTCCATAGATTGGACAAAGAGGAGCCGAACTCCTTAGATTGGACCAAGGGGAGCCCAACTCCGTTACATTGGACAAAGAAGTGACGAACTCCTTAGATTGTAGTAAGAGGAGGTGAACTCCCTTAGTTTTGACAAAGAGGGGACGAACTCCATAGATTGGATCAAGAGGAGGCGAACTCCCTTAGATTGGACAAAGAGGAGACGAACACCATAGATTGGACTAAGACGAGGCGAACTCCCTTACTTTGGACAATGAGGAGAAGAACTCCATAGATTGGACCAAGAAGAGCCGAACTCCCTTAGATTGGACAAAGAAGAGACAAACTTCTTCGATTGAAGTAGGAGGAGGCGAACTACCTTAGTTTGGACAAAGAGGAGTCGAACTCCATAGATTGGACAAAGAGGAGACGAACTCCATAGATTGGACTGAGAGGAGTCGAACTCCCTTAGATTGGACAAAAAGGAGACGAACTCCTTAGATTGGACTAAGAGGTGGCGAACTCCCTTAGTTTGGACAAAGCGGAGACGAACTCCTTAGATTGGAGTAAGAGTTGGAGAACTCCATTGCTTTGGACAAAAAGGAGACGAACTCCATAGATTGGACAAAGAGGAGCCGAACTCCTTAGATTGGAGTAAGAGGAGGCGAACTCCCTTACAATGGAAAAAGAGGAGACGAACTCCTTAGATTGGAGTAAGAGGTGGCGAACTCCCTTAGTTTGGACAAAGAGGGGAAGAACTCCAAAGATTGACAAAGAGGAGACGAACTCCGTAGATTGGACCAAGAGGAGTCGACCTCCCTTAGATTGGACAAAGAGGAGATGAACTCCTTACATTGGATAAGAGGTGGCGAACTCCCTTACAATGGGCAAAGAGCAGACGTACTCCTTAGTATGGAGTAAGAGGTGGCGAACTCCATAGATTGGACCAAGAGGAGTCGACCTCCCTTACTTTGTACAAAGAGGAGACGAACTGCTGAGATTGGACAAAGAAGAGACGAATTCCATAGATTGGACCAAGAGGAGACGAACACCAATAGATTGGACAAAGAGGAGACGAAGTCCTTAGATTGGAGTAAGAGGTGGCGAACTCCCTTACTTTGGACAATGAGGAGACGAACTTTATAGATTGGACAAAGAGTAGACGAACTCCTTAGAATGGAGCAAGAGGAGGCGAACTCCCTTACTTTGGACACAGAAGAGACGAACTCCAGAGATTGGACAAAGAGGAGACGAACTCCATAGATTGGGCCAAGAGGAGTCGAACTCCTTAGATTGAAGTAAGAGGAGACGAACTCGCTTAGTTTGGACAAGTTGGAGACGAACTCCATAGATTGGACAAAGAAGAGACGAACTCCATAGATTGGACCACGAGGTGCCGAACTCCCTTAGATTGGACAAAGAGGAGACGAACTCCTTAGATTGGACTAATAGTTGGCGAACTCCCTTAGTTTGGACAAAGTGGAGACGAACTCCTTAGATTGGAGTAGGAGGTGGCGAACTCTCTTACTTGGGAAAAAAAAGGAGACGAATTCCATAGATTGGACAAAGAGGAGACGAGGTCCATAGATTGGACCAAGAGGAGCCGAACTCCCTTAGATTGGACAAAGAGGGGACGAACTCCTTAGATTGGAGTAAGAGGAGGCGAACTCCCTGAGTTTGGACAAAGAGGAGACGAACACCATAGAATGGACCAAGAGGAGTCGAACACCCTCAGATTGGACAAAGAAGAGACGAACTCCTTAGATTGGAGTAAGAGGAGGCGAAATCCCTTAGTTTGGACAATGAGGAGACGAACTCCATAGTTTAGACCAAGAGGAGCCGAACTCCCTTAGATTGGACAAAGAGGACACGAACACCTTAGATTGGTGTAAGAGGAGGCGAACTCCCTTAGTTTGGACAAAGAGGAGACGAACCCCATAGATTGGACCAAGAGGAATCGAACTCCCTTAGATTGGACAAAGAGGATACGAACTCCTTAGATTGGAGTAAGAGGTGGCGAACTCCCTTACTTTGGACAAAGAGGAGCCGAACTCCATAGATTGGACAAATAGGAGACGAACTCCTTAGAATAGAGTAAGAGGAGGCGAACTCTCTTACTTTGCCCAATGAGGAGACGAACTCCATACATTGGACTAAGAGGAGCCGAACTC
This sequence comes from Melaleuca alternifolia, assembly GCA_019926035.1. Taxonomy (NCBI): domain Eukaryota; kingdom Viridiplantae; phylum Streptophyta; class Magnoliopsida; order Myrtales; family Myrtaceae; genus Melaleuca; species Melaleuca alternifolia. The sequence continues at coordinate 64,692 of JAGKPW010003096.1, read as the reverse complement.
CCCCTTAGATTGGACAAAGAGGAGACTAACTCCTTAGATTGGAGGAAGAGGGGGCGAACTCCCTTACTTTGGACAATGAGGAGACGAACTCCATAGATTGGACAAATAGGAGCACGAACTCCATAGATTGGACCGAGAGGGTCGAACTCCCTTAGATTGGACAAAGAGGAGACGAACTCCTTAGATTGGCTAAGAGGTGGCGAAAACTCCCTTAGTTGGACAAAGTGGAGACGAACTCGTGATATTGGAGTAAGAGGTGGAGAACTCCATTACTTTGGACAAAAAGGAGACGAACTCCATAGATTGGACAAAGAGGAGCCGAACTCCTTAGATTAAAGTAAGAGGTGGCGAACTCCCTTACAATGGACAAAGAGGAGACGAACTCCTTAGATTGGAGTAAGAGGTGGCAAACTTCCTTAATTTGGACAAAGAGGAGAAGAACTCCAAAGATTGGACAAAGAGGAGACGAACCCCATAGATTGGACAAAGAGGAGTCGACCTCCCTTAGATTGGACAAAGATGGGAAGACCTCCTTAGATTGGACTAAGAGGTGGCGAACTCCCTTACAATGGGCAAAGAGGAGATGAAGTCCTTAGATTGGAGTAAGAGGTGGCGAACTCCCTTACCTTGGACAAAGAGGAGACGAACTCCGTAGATTGGACAAAGAGGAGACGAACTCCTTAGATTAGACTAAGAGTAGGCGAACTCCCTTACATTGGACAAAGAGGAGATGAACTACTTACATTGGATTAAGAGGAGGCGAACTCCCTTAGTTTAGACAAAGAGGATCCTAACTCCATAGATTTGACCAAGAGGAGCCGAACTCCCTTAGATTGGACAAAGAGGGGACGAACTCCTTAGATTGGAGTAAGACGAGGCGAACTCCCTTACTTTGGACAAAGAGGAGACGAACCCCATAGATTTGACCAAGAGGAGCCGAACTCCCTTAGATTGGACGAAGAGGAGGCGAACTCCCTTACTTTGGACAATGAGGAGACGAACTTCATAGATTGGACAAAGAGGAGACGAACTCCCTAGATTGGACCAAGATGAGCCCAACTCCATTAGATTGGACAAAGAGGAGACGACCACCTTAGATTGGAGTAAGAGGAGGCGAACTCCTTTAGTTTGGACAATGAGGAGACGAACTCCATAGATTGGACAAAGAGGAGACGAACTCCATAGATTGGACGAAGAAGAGCCGAACTCCCTTAGATTGGACAAAAAGGAGACGAACTTCTTCGATTGAAGTAGGAGGAGGCGAACTACCTTAGTTTGGACAAAGAGGAGTCGAACTCCATAGATTGGACAAAGAGGAGACGAACTCCATAGATTGAACCGAGAGGAGTCGAACTCCCTTAGATTGGACAAAGAGGAGACGAACTCCACATATTGGACCAAGAGGATCCGAACTCCCTTAGATTGGAGTAAAAGGAGACGAACTCCTTAGATTGGAGTAAGAGGAGGCGAACTCCCTTAGTTTGGACAAAGAGGAGACGAACCCCATAGATTTGACCAAGAAGAGCCGAACTCCCTTAGATTGGACGAAGAGGAGGCGAACTCCCTTACTTTGGACAATGAGGAGACGAACTTCATAGATTGGACAAAGAGGAGACGAAGTCCTTAGATTGGACCAAGAGGAGCCCAACTCCCTTAGATTGGACAAAGAGGAGACGAACACCCATAGAATTGGACCAAGAAGGAGTCGAACCCTAGATTGGACAAAGAGAGACGAACTCCTTAGATTGGAGTAAGAGGAGGCGAACTCCCTTAGTTTGGACAAAGAGGAGACGAACCCCATAGATTTGACCAAGAAGAGCCGAACTCCCTTAGATTGGAGGAAGAGGAGGCGAACTCCCTTACTTTGGACAATGAGGAGACGAACTTCATAGATTGGACAAAGTGGAGACGAACTCCCTAGATTGGACCAAGAGGAGCCCAACTCCCTTAGATTGGACAAAGAGGAGACGAGCTCCTTAGATTGGAGTAAGAGGAGGCGAACTCCCTTAGTTTGGACAATGAGGAGACGAACTCCATAGATTGGACAAAGAGGAGACGAACTCCATAGATTGGACGAAGAAGAGCCGAACTCCCTTAGATTGGACAAAGAGGAGGCGAACTTCTTCGATTGAAGTAGGAGGAGGCGAACTACCTTAGTTTGGACAATGAGGAGACGAACTCCTTAGATTGGACCAAGGGGAGCCGAACTCCGTTACATTGGACAAAGAAGAGACGAACTCCTTAGATTGGAGTAATAGGAGGCGAACTCCCATAGTTTGGACAAAGAGGAGACGGACCCCATAGATTGGACCAAGAGGAGCCGAACTCCGTAGATTGGATAAAGAGGAGACGAACTACGTAGATTGGACCAAGAAGAGCCGAACTCCCTTAGATTGGACAAAGAGGAGATGAACTTCTTCGATTGAAGTAGGAGGAGGCGAACTACCTTAGTTTGGACAAAGAGGAGACGAACTCCATAGATTGGACCAAGAGGAGCCGAATTCCCTTAGATTACACAAAGAGGAGACGAACTTCTTAGATTGGAGTAAGAGGACGCCAACTCCCTTACTTTGGACAATGAGGAGATGAACACCATAGATTGGACAAAGAGGAGACGAACTCCATAGATTAGACCAAGAGGACCCGAATTCCCTTAGATTAGAGTAAAAGGAGACGAACTTCATAGATTGGACAAAGAGAAGACGAACTCCTTAGATTGGAGTAAGAGGAGGCGAACTCCCTAGTTGGGAAAAAGAGGAGACGAACACATAGAAATGGACCCCAAGAGGAGTCGAACACCCTTTAATGGACAAAGAGAGACGAAACTCCTTAGATTGGAGTAGAGGAGGCGAAATCCTTAGTTTGGACAATGAGGAGACGAACTCCATAGATTAGACCAAGGGGAGCCGAACTCCCTTAGATTGGAGTAAGAGGAGGCGAACTCCGTAGATTGGACAAAGAGGAGACGAACTCCTTAGTTTGGACCAAGAGGAGACGAACTCCCTTAGATTGGACAAAGAGGAGACGAACTCGTTAGATTGAAGTAAGAGGAGGCGAACTCCCTTAGTTTGGACAAAGAGGAGATGAACTCCGTAAATTGGACCAAGAGGAGCCGAACTCCCTTAGATTGGACAAAGAGGAGACGAACACCTTAGATTGGAGTAAGAGGAGGCGAACTCCCTTTATTTGGACAAAGAGGAGACGAACCCCATAGATTGGACCAAGAGGAATCGAACTCCCTTAGATTGGACATAGAGGATACGAACACCTTAGATCGGAGTAAGAGGTGGCGAACTCCCTTACTTTGTACAAAGAGGAGCCGAACTCCAAAGATTGGACAAGGAGGAGACGAACTCCTTAGATTGGAGTAAGAGGAGGCGAACTCTCTTACTTTGCACAATGAGGAGACGAACTCCGTAGATTGGACCAAGAGGAGACGAACTCCATAGATTGGAATAAGAGGAGTCGAACTCCCTTAGATTGGACAAAGAGGAGACGAACTCCTTAGAGTGGACTAAGAGGTGGCGAACTCCCTTAGTTTGGACAAAGTTGAGACGAACTCCTTAGATTGGAGTAAGAGGTTGCGAACTGCCTTACTTTGGACAAAAAGGAGACAAACTCCATAGAATGGACCAAGAGGAGTCGAACACCCTTAGATTGGACAAAGAGAAGACGAACTCCTTAGATTGGAGTAAGATGAGGCGAAATCCCTTAGTTTGGACAATGAGGAGACGAACTCCATAGATTAGACGAAGAGGTGCCGAACTCCCTTAGATTGGAGTAAGAGGAGGCGAACTCCGTAGATTGGACAAAGAGGAGACGAACTCCTTAGATTGGACCAAGAGGAGACGAACTCCCTTAGATTGGACAAAGAGGAGACGAACTCGTTAGATTGAAGTCAGAGGAGGCGAACTCCCTTAGTTTGGACAAAGAGGAGGGTAGAGAACTCCGTTAAATTGGACCAAGAGGAGCCGAATCCCTTAGATTGGAAAAAGGAGACGAACTCCGTATATTGGATAAGAGGAGGCGAAATCCCTTAGTTTGGGACAATGAGGAGATGAACTTCCATAAGATTTAGACCAAGGGGAGGCGGACTCCCTAGCTTGGAGTAAGAGGAGGCGACTCGTAGATTGGAGAAAGAGGAGCGACTCCTTAGATTGGACAAGAGGAGACGAACTCCATAGCTGGACAAAGAGGAGACGAACTCCTTAGATTGGAGTAAGAGGAGGTGAACTCCCTTAGTTTCGACAAAGAGGAGACGAACTCCATAGATTGGACCAAGAGGAGCCGAACTCCCTTAGATTAGACAAACAGGAGACGAACTCCTTAGATTGGAGTAAGAGGAGGCGAAATCCCTTAGTTTGGACAATGAGGAGACTAACTCCATGAATTAGACCAAGGGGAGCCGAACTCCCTTAGATTGGAGTAAGAGGAGGCGAACTCCGTAGATTGGACAAAGAGGAGACGAACTCCTTAGATTGGACCAAGAGGAGACGAACTCCCTTAGATTGGACAAAGAGGAGACGAACTCGTTAGATTGAAGTCAGAGGAGGCGAACTCCCTTAGTTTGGACAAAGAGGAGACGAACTCCGTAAATTGGACCAAGAGGAGCCGAACTCCCTTTGATTGGTGACAAAAGGAGACGAACTCCTAGATCGGAGTAAGAGGAGGCGAAAATCTTAGTTTGGACAATGGGAGCGAAACCCATAGATTAGACCACAGTGGGAGCCGAAACTCCCTTGATGGAGTAAGAGGAGGCGAACTCCGTAGATTGACAAAAGAGGAGACGATCCCTTAGATTGGACCAAGAGGAGACGAACTCCCTTAGATTGGACAAAGAGGAGACGAACTCGTTAGATTGAAGTAAGAGGAGGCGAACTCCCTTAGTTTGGACAAAGAGGAGACGAACTCCGTAGATTGGACCAAGAGTTGCCGAACTCCCTTAGATTGGACAAAGAGGAGACGAACACCTTAGATTGGAGTAAGAGGAGGCGAACTCCCTTAGTTTGGACAAAGACGAGACGAACCCCATAGATTGGACCAAGAGGAATCGAACTCCCTTAGATTGGACATAGAGGATACGAACACCTTAGATCGGAGTAAGAGGTGGCGAACTCCCTTACTTTGTACAAAGAGGAGCCGAACTCCAAAGATTGGACAAGGAGGAGACGAACTCCTTAGATTGGAGTAAGAGGAGGCGAACTCTCTTACTTTGCACAATGAGGAGACGAACTCCGTAGATTGGACCAAGAGGAGACGAACTCCATAGATTGGAATAAGAGGAGTCGAACTCCCTTAGATTGGACAAAGAGGAGACGAACTCCTTAGAGTGGACTAAGAGGTGGCGAACTCCCTTAGTTTGGACAAAGTTGAGACGAACTCCTTAGATTGGAGTAAGAGGTTGCGAACTGCCTTACTTTGGACAAAAAGGAGACAAACTCCATAGAATGGACCAAGAGGAGTCGAACACCCTTAGATTGGACAAAGAGAAGACGAACTCCTTAGATTGGAGTAAGATGAGGCGAAATCCCTTAGTTTGGACAATGAGGAGACGAACTCCATAGATTAGACGAAGAGGTGCCGAACTCCCTTAGATTGGAGTAAGAGGAGGCGAACTCCATAGATTGGACAAAGAGGAGACGAACTCCTTAGATTGGACCAAGAGGAGACGAACTCCCTTAGATTGGACAAAGAGGAGACGAACTCGTTAGATTGAAGTAAGAGGAGGCGAACTCCCTTAGTTTGGACAAAGAGGAAACCAACTATCATAGATTGGACCAAGAGGAGCCGAACTCCCTTAGATTGGACAAAGAGGAGACGAACACCTTAGATTGGAGTAAGAGGAGGCGAACTCCCTTTAGTTGGACAAAGAGGCGAGAACCCATAGATTGGACACAGAGGGAAGCGAAACTCATTAGATTGGACAAAGAGGATTAAGAACTCCCAGATTGGAGTACGACGTGGCGAACCCCTTTACTTGGGACAAAAGAGGAGCCGGGGAACTCCTAGATTGGACAAAGAGGGAGACGAATTCCTTAGATTGGACTAAGAGGAGGCGAACTCCCTTACTTTGGACAATGAGGAGACGAACTCCATAGATTGGACAAATAGGAGACGAACTCCATTGATTGGAATAAGAGGAGTCGAACTCCCTTAGATTGGACAAAGAGGAGACGAACTCCTTCGATTGGACTAAGAGGTGGCGAACTCCCTTAGTTTGGACAAAGTGGAGACGAACTCCTTAGATTGGAGTAAGAGGTGGCGAACTGCCTTACTTTGGACAAAAAGGAGACAAACTCCATAGATTGGACAAAGAGGAGACGAACTCCTTAGATTGGAGTAAGAGCAGGCGAACTCCCTTACAATGGACAAAGAGGAGACGAACTCCTTAGATTGGACTAATTGGTGGGGAACTCCCTTACTTTGGACAAAGAGGACACGAACTCCTTAGATTGGACTAAGAGGTGGGGAACTCCCTTAGTTTGGACAAAGTGGAGACGAACACCTTAGATTGGGGTAAGAGGTGGCGAACTCCCTTACTTTGAACAATGAGGAGACGAACTCCATAGATTGGACCAAGTGGAGCCGAACCCCGTTACATTGGACAAAGAAGAGACGAACTCCTTAGATTGGAGTAAGAGGAGGCGAACTCCCTTAGTTTGGACAAAGAGGAGACGAACCCCATAGATTGGACCAAGAGGAATCGAACTCCCTTAGATTGGACAAAGAGGATACGAACTCCTTAGATTGGAGTAAGAGGTGGCAAACTCCCTTACTTTGGACAAAAAGGAGACAAACTCCATAGATTGGACAAAGAGGAGACGAACTCCTTAGATTGGAGTAAGAGCATGCGAACTCCCTTACAATGGACAAAGAGGAGACGAACTCCTTAGATTGGACTAATTGGTGGGGAACTCCCTTACTTTGGACAAAGAGAACACGAACTCCTTAGATTGGAGTAAGAGGTGGCGAACTCCCTTAGTTTGGACAAAGTGGAGACGAACTCCTTAGATTGGAGTAAGAGGAGGCGAACTCCTTTAGTTTGGACAAAGAGGAGACGAACCCCATAGATTGGACCAAGAGGAATCGAACTCCCTTAGATTGGACAAAGAGGATACGAACTCCTTAGATTGGAGTAAGAGGTGGCGAACTCCCGTTAGTTTGGACAAAGAGGAGACGAACTCCATAGATTGGATCAAGAGGAGGCGAACTCCCTTAAATTGGACAAAGAGGAGACGAACTCCATAGATCGGACCAAGAAGAGCCGAACTCCCTTAGATTGGACAAAGAGGAGATGAACTTCTTCGATTGAACTAGGAGGAGGCGAACTACCTTAGTTTGGACAAAGAGGAGACGAACTCCATAGATTGGACCAAGAGGAGCCGAATTCCCTTAGATTAGACAAAGAGGAGACGAACTCCTTAGATTGGAGTAAGAGGACGCCAACTCCCTTACTTTGGACAATGGGGAGACGAACACCATAGATTGGACAAAGAGGAGAAGAACTCCATAGATTAGACGAAGAGGACCCGAACTCCCTTAGATTAGAGTAAAAGGAGACGAACTTCATAGATTGGACAAAGTGGAGACGAACTCCATAGATTGGACAAAGAGGAGACGAACACCATAGAATGGACCAAGAGGAGTCAAACACCCTTACATTGGACAAAGAGGAGACGAACTCCTTAGATTGGAATAAGTGGAGGCGAAATCCTGTAGTTTGGACAATGAGGAGAAGAACTCCATAGATTAGACCAAGGGGAGGCGAACTCCGTTAGATTGGAGTAAGAGGAGGCGAACACCATAGATTGGACAAAGAGGAGACGAACACCATAGAATGGACCAAGAGGAGTCGAACACCCTTAGATTGGATGCAACGAGGAGACGAACTCCTTAGATTGGATGACACAGGAGACGAACTCCCTTAGATTGGACAACGATTAGACGAACTCGTTAGATGAGTAGTGAGCGAACTCCCTTAGTTTGTGACCAATAGGAGACTAACTCCGAGAATTGGCCCAAGAGGAGTCGAACTCCCTTACATTGGACAAAGAGGAGTCGAACTCGTTAGATTGGAGTAAGAGGAGGCGAACTCCCTTAGTTTGGACAAAGAGGAGACGAACCCCATAGATTGGACAAAGAGAAGACGAACTCCTTAGATTGGAGTAAGAGGAGGCGAACTCCCTTAGTTTGACAAAGAGGAGACGAACACCATAGAATGGACCAAGAGGAGTCAAACACCCTTACATTGGACAAAGAGGAGACGAACTCCTTAGATTGGAATAAGTGGAGGCGAAATCCTGTAGTTTGGACAATGAGGAGAAGAACTCCATAGATTAGACCAAGGGGAGGCGAACTCCGTTAGATTGGAGTAAGAGGAGGCGAACTCCATAGATTGGACAAAGAGGAGACGAACTCCTTAGATTGGACCAAGAGGAGACGAACTCCCTTAGATTGGACAAAGAGGAGACGAACTCGTTAGATTGAAGTCAGAGGAGGCGAACTCCCTTAGTTTGGACAAAGAGGAGACGAACTCCGTAAATTGGACCAAGAGGAGCCGAACTCCCTTAGATTGGACAAAGAGGAGACGAACACCTTAGATTGGAGTAAGAGGAGGCGAACTCCCTTAGTTTGGACAAAGAAGAGACGAACTCCATAGATTGGACAAAGAGAAGACGAACTCCTTAGATTGGAGTAAGAGGAGGCGAACTCCCTTAGTTTGACAAAGAGGAGACGAACACCATAGAATGGACCAAGAGGAGTCGAACACCCTTAGATTGGACAAAGAGGAGACGAACTCCTTAGATTGGAGTAAGAGGAGGCGAAATCCCTTAGTTTGGACAATGAGGAGACGAACTCCATAGATTAGACAAAGGGAGCCGAACTCCCTTAGATTGGAGTAAGAGGAGGCGACATCTATAGATTGGACAAAGAGGAGACGAACTCCTTAGATTGGACCAAGAGGAGACGAACTCCCTTAGATTGGACAAAGTGAGAAGACGAAATCGTTAGATTGAAGTAAGAGGAGGCGAACTCCCTTAGTTTGGACAAAGAGGAGACGAACTCCGTAAATTGGACCAAGTGGAGCCGAACTCCCTTAGATTGGACAAAGAGGAGACGAACACCTTAGATTGGAGTAAGAGGAGGCGAACTCCCTTAGTTTGGACAAAGAGGAGACGAACCCCATAGATTGGACCAAGAGGTATCGAACTCCTTTAGATTGGACAAAGAGGATACGAAATCCTTAGATCGGAGTAAGAGGTGGCGAACTCCCTTACTTTGGACAAAGAGGAGCCGAACTCCATAGATTGGACAAAGAGGAGACGAACTCCTTAGATTGGAGTAAGAGGAGGCGAACTCTCTTACTTTGCACAATGAGGAGACGAACTCCGTAGATTGGACAAAGAGGAGACGAACTCCATAGATTGGAATAAGAGGAGTCGAACTCCCTTAGATTGGACAAAGAGGACACGAATTCCTTAGATTGGACTAATTGGTGGGGAAGTCCCTTACTTTGGACAAAGAGGACACGCACTCCTTAGATTGGACTAAGAGGTGGCGAACTCCCTTAGTTTGGACAAAGTGGAGACGAACTCCTTAGCTTGGAGTAAGAGGTGGCGAACTCCCTTACTTTGAACAATGAGGAGACGAACTCCATAGATTGGACCAAGGGGAGCCGAACTCCGTTACATTGGACAAAGAAGAGACGAACTCCTTAGATTGGAGTAAGAGGAGGCGAACTCCCTTAGTTTGGACAAAGAAGAGACGAACCCCATAGATTGGACCAAGAGGAATCGAACTCCCTTAGATTGGACAAAGAGGATACGAACTCCGTAGATTGGAGTAAGAGGTGGCGAACTCCGTTACTTTGGACAAAGAGGAGACGAACTCCATAGATTGGATCAAGAGGAGGCGAACTCCCTTAGATTGGACAAAGAGGAGACGAACTCCATAGATTGGACAAAGAGGAGATGAACTCCTCAGATTGGACGAAGAGGAGGCGAACTCCATAGATTGGATCAAGAGGAGGCGAACTCCCTTAGATTGGACAAAGAGGAGACGAACTCCATAGATTGGACAAAGAGGAGACGAACTCCATAGATTGGACAAAGAGAAGACGAACTCCTTAGATTGGAGTAAGAGGAGGCGAACTTCTTCGATTGAAGTAGGAGTAGGCGAACTACCTTAGTTTGGACAAAGAGGAGACGAACTCCATAGATTCGACCAAGAGGAGCCAAATTCCCTTAGATTAGACAAAGAGGAGATGAACTCCTTAGATTGGAGTAAGAGGACGCCAACTCCCTTACTTTGGACAATGAGGAGATGAACAACATAGATTGGACAAAGAGGAGACGAACTCCATAGATTAGAACAAGAGGACCCGAACTCCCTTATATTAGAGTAAAAGGAGACGAACTTCATAGATTGGACAAAGAGGAGACGAACTCCATAGATTGGACAAAGAGAAGACGAACTCCTTAGATTGGACAAAGAGGAGACGAACTTCTTCGATTGAAGTAGGAGTAGGCGAACTACCTTAGTTTGGACAAAGAGGAGACGAACTCCATAGATTGGACCAAGAGGAGCCGAATTCCCTTAGATTAGACAAAGAGGAGACGAACTCCTTAGATTGGTGTAAGAGGACGCCAACTCCCTTACTTTGGACAATGAGGAGACGAACACCATAGATTGGACAAAGAGGAGGCGAACTCGATAGATTAGAACAAGAGGACCCGAACTCCCTTAGATTAGAGTAAAAGGAGACGAACTTCATAGATTGGACAAAGAGGAGACGAACTCCATAGATTGGACAAAGAGAAGACGAACTCCATAGATTGGAGTAAGAGGAGGCGAACTCCCTTAGTTTGGACAAAGAGGAGACGAACACCATAGAATGGACCAAGAGGAGTCAAACACCCTTACATTGGACAAAGAGGAGACGAACTCCTTAGATTGGAATAAGTGGAGGCGAAATCCTGTAGTTTGGACAATGAGGAGAAGAACTCCATAGATTAGACCAAGGGGAGGCGAACTCCGTTAGATTGGAGTAAGAGGAGGCGAACTCCATAGATTGGACAAAGAGGAGACGAACTCCTTAGATTGGACCAAGAGGAGACGAACTCCCTTAGATTGGACAAAGAGGAGACGAACTCCTTAGATTGAAGTAAGAGGAGGCGAACTCCCTTAGTTTGGACAAAGAGGAGACGAACTCCGTAAATTGGACCAAGAGGAACCGAACTCCCTTAGATTGGACAAAGAGGAGACGAACACCTTAGATTGGAGTAAGAGGAGGCGAACTCCCTTAGTTTGGACAAAGAGGAGACGAACCCCATAGATTGGACAAAGAGAAGACGAACTCCTTAGATTGGAGTAAGAGGAGGCGAACTCCCTTAGTTTGGACAAAGAGGAGACGAACTCCATAGATTGGACCAAGAGGAGGCAAACTCCCTTACATTGGACAAAGAGGAGACGAACTCCATAGATTGGAGTAAGGGGAGGCGCAATCCTGTAGTTTGGACAATGAGGAGAAGAACTCCATAGATTAGACCAAGGGGAGGCGAACTCCGTTAGATTGGAGTAAGAGGAGGCGAACTCCATAGATTGGACAAAGAGGAGACGAACTCCTTAGATTGGACCAAGAGGAGACGAACTCCCTTAGATTGGACAAAGAGGAGACGAACTCGTTAGATTGAAGTCAGAGGAGGCGAACTCCCTTAGTTTGGACAAAGAGGAGACGAACTCCGTAAATTGGACCAAGAGGAGCCGAACTCCCTTAGATTGGACAAAGAGGAGACGAACTCCTTAGATTGGAGTAAGAGGAGGCGAACTCCCTTAGTTTGGACAAAGAGGAGACGAACTCCATAGATTGGACAAAGAGAAGACGAACTCCTTAGATTGGAGTAAGAGGAGGCGAACTCCCTTAGTTTGGACAAAGAGGAGACGAACACCATAGAATGGACCAAGAGGAGTCGAACACCCTTATATTGGACAAAGAGGAGACGAACTCCTTAGATTGGAGTAAGAGGAGGCGAAATCCCTTAGTTTGGACAATGAGGAGACGAACTCCATAGATTAGACCAAGGGGAGCCGAACTCCCTTAGTTGGAGTAAGAGGAGGCGACATCCATAGATGGACAAAGAGGAGACGAACTCCTTAGATTGGACCAGAGGAGACGAATCCCTAGAGTGGACAAAGAGAAGACGAAATCGTTAGATTGAAGTTAGAGGAGGGACTCCCGTAGTTTGGACAAAAGAGGAGACGAACTCCGTAGATTGGACCAAGAGGAGCCGAACCTCCCTTAGATTGGACAAAGAGGAGACGAACACCTTAGATTGGAGTAAGAGGAGGCGAACTCCCTTAGTTTGGACAAAGAGGAGACGAACCCCATAGATTGGACCAAGAGGTATCGAACTCCTTTAGATTGGACAAAGAGGATACGAAATCCTTAGATCGGAGTAAGAGGTGGCGAACTCCCTTACTTTGGACAAAGAGGAGCCGAACTCCATAGATTGGACAAAGAGGAGACGAACTCCTTAGATTGGAGTAAGAGGAGGCGAACTCTCTTACTTTGCACAATGAGGAGACGAACTCCGTAGATTGGACAAAGAGGAGACGAACTCCATAGATTGGAATAAGAGGAGTCGAACTCCCTTAGATTGGACAAAGAGGACACGAATTCCTTAGATTGGACTAATTGGTGGGGAAGTCCCTTACTTTGGACAAAGAGGACACGCACTCCTTAGATTGGACTAAGAGGTGGCGAACTCCCTTAGTTTGGACAAAGTGGAGACGAACTCCTTAGATTGGAGTAAGAGGTGGCGAACTCCCTTACTTTGAACAATGAGGAGACGAACTCCATAGATTGGACCAAGGGGAGCCGAACTCCGTTACATTGGACAAAGAAGAGACGAACTCCTTAGATTGGAGTAAGAGGAGGCGAACTCCCTTAGTTTGGACAAAGAAGAGACGAACCCCATAGATTGGACCAAGAGGAATCGAACTCCCTTAGATTGGACAAAGAGGATACGAACTCCGTAGATTGGAGTAAGAGGTGGCGAACTCCGTTACTTTGGACAAAGAGGAGACGAACTCCATAGATTGGATCAAGAGGAGGCGAACTCCCTTAGATTGGACAAAGAGGAGACGAACTCCATAGATTGGACAAAGAGGAGATGAACTCCTCAGATAGGACGAAGAGGAGGCGAACTCCATAGATTGGATCAAGAGGAGGCGAACTCCCTTAGATTGGACAAAGAGGAGACGAACTCCATAGATTGGACAAAGAGGAGACGAACTCCATAGATTGGACAAAGAGAAGACGAACTCCTTAGATTGGAGTAAGAGGAGGCGAACTTCTTCGATTGAAGTAGGAGTAGGCGAACTACCTTAGTTTGGACAAAGAGGAGACGAACTCCATAGATTCGACCAAGAGGAGCCAAATTCCCTTAGAATAGACAAAGAGGAGATGAACTCCTTAGATTGGAGTAAGAGGACGCCAACTCCCTTACTTTGGACAATGAGGAGATGAACACCATAGATTGGACAAAGAGGAGACGAACTCCATAGATTAGACCAAGAGGACCCGAACTCCCTTAGATTAGAGTAAAAGGAGACGAACTTCATAGATTGGACAAAGAGAAGACGAAATCCTTAGATTGGAGTAAGAAGAGGCGAACTCCCTTAGTTTGGACAAAGACGAGACGAACTCCTTCGATTGAATTAAGAGGAGGCGAACTACCTTAGTTTGGACAAAGAGGAGACGAACTCCATAGATTGGACCAAGAGGAGCCAAATTCCCTTAGATTAGACAAAGAGGAGATGAACTCCTTAGATTGGAGTAAGAGGACGCCAACTCCCTTACTTTGGACAATGAGGAGATGAACACCATAGATTGGACAAAGAGGAGACGAACTCCATAGATTGGACCAAGAGGAGCCTAACTCCCATAGATTGGACAAGAGGAGACGAACTCCTTAGATTGGAGTAAGAGGAGGCGAACTCCCATAGTTTGGACAAAGAGGAGACAAACTCCATAGATTTGACCGAGAGGAGCCCAACACCCTTAGATTAGACAAAGTGGAGACGAACTCCTAAGATTCGAGAAAGAGGAGGCGAACTCCCTTAGTTTCGTCAAAGAGGAGACGAACTCCATAGATTGGACCAAGAGGAGCCGAACTCCCTTAGATTGGAGTAAAAGGAGACGAACTTCATAGATTGGACAAAGAGGAGACGAACACCATAGATTGGACCTAGAGGAGCCCAACTCCCTTAGATTGGACAAAGAGGAGACGAACTCCTTAGATTCAAGAAAGATGAGGCGAACTCCCTTAGTTTGGACAAAGAGGAGACGAACTCCATAGATTGGACCAAGAGGAGCCGAACACCCTTAGATTGGACAAAGAGGAGACGAACTCCTTAGATTGGAGTAAGAGGAGGCGAACTCTCTTACTTTGGACAATGAGGAGACGAACACCATAGATTGGACAAAGAGGGGACGAACTCCATAGATTGGACCAAGAGGACCCGAACTCCCTTAGATTGGAGTAAAAGGAGACGAACTCCTTAGATTGGACAAAGAGGAACCGAACTCCTTAATTGGAGCTAGAGGAGCCAACTCCCTTAGATTGGACAAAGAGGAGACGAACTCCTTAGATTGGAGGAAGAGGAGGCGAACTCTCTTAGTTTGGAAAAAGAGGAGACGAACACCATAGATTGGACCAAGAGGAGACGAACTCCATAGATTGCATAAAGAGGAGACGAACTCCTTAGATTGGAGTAAGAGGTGGCGAACTCCCTTACTTTGGACAAAGAGGAGGCAAACTCCGTAGATTGGAGTAAGAGGTGGCGAAGTCTCTTACTTTGGACAAAGAGGAGACGAACTCCATAGATTGGACGAAGAGGAGTCGAACTCCCTTAGATTGGACAAAGAGGAGACGAACTCCTTACAATGGAGTAAGAGGAGGTGAACTCCCTTAGTTTGGACAAAGAGGAGACGAACTCCATAGATTGGACCAAGTGGAGTCGAACTCCCTTAGATTGGACAAAGAGGAGGCCAACTCCTTAGATTGGAGTAAAAAGAGGCGAATCCCTTAGTTTGAGAAAAGAGGAGGCGATCTCCATTGATTGGACCAAGAGGAGCCGAACTCCCTTAGATTGGACAAAGAGGAGACGAACTCCTTATCTTGGAGTAAGAGGTGGCGAAGTCCCTTAGTTTGGACAATGAGGAGATGAACTCCTTAGAATGGAGTAAGAGGTGGCGAACTCCCTTACTTTGGACAAAGAGGAGACGAATTCCATAGATTGGACATAGAGGAGTCGAACTCCCTTAGATTGGACAAAGAGGAGACGAACTCCTAAGAATGGAGTAAGAGGAGGAGAACTCCCTTACTTTGGACAAAGAGGAGACGAACTCCATAGATTGGACCAAGAGGAGTCGAACTCCCTTGGATTGGACAAAGAGGAAGCCAACTCCTTTGATTGGAGTAAGAAGAGGCGAACTCCCTTAATTTGAGAAAAGAGGAGACGAACTCCATTGATTGGACCAAGAGGAGCCGAACACCTTTAGATTGGACAAAGAGGAGACGAACTCCTTAGATTGGAGTAAGAGGAGGCGAACTCCCTTACTTTGGACAATGAGGAGACGAACACCATAGATTGGACAAAGAGGAGACGAACTCCATAGATTGGACCAAGAGGACCCGAACTCCCTTGGATTGGAGTAAAAGGAGACGAACTCCTTAGATAGGACAAAGAGGAACCGAACTCCTTAGATAGGAGCTAGAGGAGCCCAACTCCCTTAGATTGGATAAAGAGCAGACGAACTCCTTAGATTGTAGAAAAAGGAGGCGAAATGCCTTAGTTTGGAAAAACAGGAGACGAACACCATAGATTGGACCAAGAGGAGTCGAACTCCATAGATTGGACAAAGAGGAGACGAACTCCATAGATTGGACCAAGAGGAGCCGAACTCCCTTAGATTGGACAAAGAGGGGACGAACTCCTTAGATTGGAGTAAGAGGAGACAAACTCCCTAGATTGGACCAAGAGGTGCCCAACTCCCATAGATTGGACAAAGAGGAGACGAACTCCTTAGATTGGAGTAAGAGGAGGCGAACTCCCATAGTTTAAACAAAGAGGAGACGAACTCCATAGATTTGACCAAGAGGAGCCCAACTCCCTTAGATTAGACAAAGTGGAGACGAACTCCTTAGATTCGAGAAAGAGGAGGCGAACTCCCTTAGTTTGGACAAAGAGGAGACGAACTCCATAGATTGGACCAAGAGGAGCCGAACACCCTTAGATTGGACAAAGAGGAGACGAACTCCTTAGATTGGAGTAAGAGGGGGCGAACTCTCTTACTTTGGACAATGAGGAGACGAACACCATAGATTGGACAAAGAGGCGACGAACTCCGTTTGATTGGACAAAGAAGAGACGAACTCCTTTGATTGGAGTAAGAGGAGTGAACTCCGTTAGATTGGACAAAGAGGAGACCAACTCCTTAGATTGGAGTAAGAGGAGGCAAACTCCCTTAGTTTGGACAAAGAGGAGACGACCTCCATAGAGTAGACCAAGAGGAGTCGAACTCCCTTAGATTGGACAAAGAGGAGACGAACTCCTTAGATTGGTTTAAGAGGAGGCGAACTCCCTTACTTTGGACAATGAGGAGAGAACTCCATAGATTAGACAAAAAGGAGCCGAACTCCCTTAGATTGGTCAAAGAGGAGACTAACCCCTTAGATTGGAGTAAGAGGAGCCGAACTCCCTTACTTTGGACAATGAGGAGACGAACACGATAGATTGGACAAAGAGGAGACGAACTCCATAGATTGGACCAAGAAGAGCCGAACTCCCTTAGATTGGACAAAGACGAGACGAACTCCTTCGATTGAATTAAGAGGAGGCGAACTACCTCAGTTTGGACAAAGAGGAGACGAACTCCATAGATTGGACAAAGAGGAGATGAACTCCATAGATTGGACCGAGAGGAGTCGAACTCCCTTAGATTGGACAAAGAGGAGACCAACTCCTTAGATTGGAGTAAGAGGAGGCGAACTCCCTTAGTTTGGACAAAGAGGAGACGAACTCCATAGAGTGCACCAAGAGGAGTCGAACTCCCTTAGATTGGACAAATAGGAGACGAACTCCTTAGATTGGAGTAAGAGGAAGCGAACTCCCTTAGTTTGGACAAAGAGGAGACGAACTCCATGGAGTGCACCAAGAGAAGACGAACTCCCTTAGATTGGACAAATAGGAGACGAACTCCTTAGATTGGAGTAAGAGGAAGCGAACTCCCTTAGTTTGGACAAAGAGGAGACGAAGTCCATAGATTGGACCAACAGGAGCCGAATTCACTTAGATTGGACAAAGAGGAGACGAACTCCTTAGTTTGGAGTAAGAGGAGGCGAACTCCCTTACTTTGGACAATGAGGAGACGAACTCCATAGATTGGACAAAGAGGAGACGAACTCCATAGATTGGAATAAGAGGAGGCGAACTCCCTTACTTTGGACAATGAGGAGACGAACTCCATAGATTGGACAAAGAGGAGAGGAACTCCATAGAATGGAACAAGAGGAGCCGAACTCCCTAGATTGGACAAAGAGGAGACCAACTCCTTAGATTGGAGTAAGAGGAGGCGAACTCCCTTATTTTGGACAAAGAGGAGACGAACACCATAGATTGGACAAAGAGGAGACGAACTCCATAGATGGGACCAAGAGGAGCCGAACTCCCTTAGATTGGAGTAAAAGGAGACGAACTCGTTAGATAGGACAAAGAGGAACCGAACTCCTTAGATTGGAGCTAGCGGAGCCCAACTCCCTTAGATTGGACAAAGAGCAGACGAACTCCTTAGATTGTAGAAAGAGGAGGTGAAATCCCTTAGTTTGGAAAAAGAGGAGACGAACACCATAGATTGGACCAAGAGGAGTCGAACTCCATAGATTGGACAAAGAGGAGACGAACTCCATAGATTGGACCAAGAGGAGCCGAACTCCCTTAGATTGGACAAAGAGGGGAAGAACTCCTTAGATTGGAGTAAGAGGAGACAAACTCCCTAGATTGGACCAAGAGGTGCCCAACTCCCATAGATTGGACAAAGAGGAGACGAACTCCTTAGAATGGAGTAAGAGGAGGCGAACTCCCATAGTTTGGACAAAGAGGAGACGAACTCCATAGATTTGACCAAGAGGAGCCCAACTCCCTTAGATTAGACAAAGTGGAGACGAACTCCTTAGATTCGAGAAAGAGGAGGCGAACTCCCTTAGTTTGGACAAAGAGGAGACGAACTCCATAGAGTGGACCAAGAGGAGTCGAACTCCCTTAGATTGGACAAAGAGGAGACGAACTCCTTAGATTGGAGTAAGATGAGTGAACTCCCTTTGTTTGGACAAAGAGGAGACGGAGTACATAGATTGGACCAAGAGGAGCCGAACTCCCTTAGATTGGACAAAGAGGAGACGAACTCCATAGATTGGACCAAGAGGAGGCGAACTCCCTTAGTTTGGACAAAGAGGAGACGAACTCCGTAGATTTGACCAAGAGGAGCTGAACTCCCTTAGATTGGACAAAGAGGAGACGAACTCCTTAGATTGGACTAAGAGGGGGCGAACTCCCTTACTTTGGACAATGAGGAGACGAACTCTATAGATTGGACAAAGAGGAGACGAACTCCATAGATTGGACTAAGAGGAGGCGAACTCCCTTACTTTGGACAACGAGGAGACGAACTCCATACATTGGACAAAGAGGAGAGGAACTCCATAGAATGGAACAAGAGGAGCCGAACTCCCTAGATTGGACAAAGAGGAGAGGAACTCCATAGAATGGAACAAGAGGAGCCGAACTCCATAGAATGGAACAAGAGGAGCCGAACTCCCTAGATTGGACAAAGAGGAGACGATCTCCTTAGATTGGACTAAGAGGGGGCGAACTCCCTTACTTTGGACAATGAGGAGACGAACTCCATAGATTGGACAAAGAGGAGACGAACTCCATAGATTGGACAAAGAGGAGACGAACTCCTCCATAGATTGGACAAAGAGGAGACGAACTCCATAGATTGGACAAAGAGGAGACGAACTCCTTAGATTGGACTAAAAGGAGGCGAACTCCCTTACTTTGGACAATGAGGAGACGAACTACATTGTTTGGACAAAGAGGAGACGAACTCCATAGATTGGACCAAGAGGAGTCGAACTCCCTTAGATTGGACAAAGAGGAGACGAACTCCTTAGATTGGACTAAGAGCTGGCGAACTCCCTTAGTTTAGACAAAGAGGAGACGAACTCCATAGATTAGACCAAGAAGAGTCAAACTCCCTCAGATTGGACGAAGGAGCAGACGAACTCCTTAGATTGGACAAAGAGGTGGGGAACTCCCGTACTTTGGACAAAGAGTAGACGAACTCCATAGATTGGACCAAGAGGAGCCGCACTCTATTAGATTGGACAAAGAAGAGACGAACTCCTTAGATTGGAGTAAGAGGAGGTGAACTCCCTTAGTTTGGACAAAGAGGAGACGAATTCCGTAGATTGGTCTTTACCAAAGAAAAAAAAAACTCCGTTGATTGGACGAAAAGGAGCCGAACTCCCTTAGATTGGACAAAGAGGAGACGAACTTCTTAGATTGGACTGAGAGGAGGCGAACTCCCTTACTTTGGACAAAAAGGAGACGAACTCCATAGATTGGACAAAGAGGAGACGAACTCCTTAGATTGGAGTAAGAGGAGGCGAACTCCCTTACAATGGATAAAGAGGAGACGAACTCCTTAGATTGGAGTAAGAGGTGGCGAACTCCCTTACTTTGGACAAAGAGGACACGAACTCCTTAGATTGGACTAAGAGGTGGCGAACACCTTAGTTTGGACAAAGTGGAGACGAACTCCTTAGATTGGAGTAAGAGGTGGCGAACTCCCTTACTTTGAACAAAAAGGAGACGAACTGCATAGATTTGACAAATAGGAGACGAACTCCTTAGATTGGAGTAAGAGGAGGCGAACTCACTTACAATGGGCAAAGAGGAGACGAACTCCTTAGACTGGAGTAAGACGTGGCGAACTCCCTTACTTTGGACAAAGTGGAGACGAACTCCTTAGATTGGACTAAGAGGTGGCGAACACCCTTAGTTTGGACAAAGTGGAGACGAACTCCTTAGATTGGAGTAAGAGGTGGCGAACTCCCTTACTTTGGACAAAGAGGACACGAACTTCTTAGATTGGACTGAGAGGAGGCGAACTCCCTTACTTTGGACAAAAAGGAGACGAACTCCATAGATTGGACAAAGAGGAGACGAACTCCTTAGATTGGAGTAAGAGGAGGCGAACTCCCTTACAATGGATAAAGAGGAGACGAACTCCTTAGATTGGAGTAAGAGGTGGCGAACTCCCTTACTTTGGACAAAGAGGACACGAACTCCTTAGATTGGACTAAGAGGTGGCGAACACCCTTAGTTTGGACAAAGTGGAGACGAACTCCTTAGATTGGAGTAAGAGGTGGCGAACTCCCTTACTTTGAACAAAAAGGAGACGAACTGCATAGATTTGACAAATAGGAGACGAACTCCTTAGATTGGAGTAAGAGGAGGCGAACTCACTTACAATGGGCAAAGAGGAGACGAACTCCTTAGACTGGAGTAAGACGTGGCGAACTCCCTTACTTTGGACAAAGTGGAGACGAACTCCACAGATTGGACAAAGAGGAGATGAACTCCTTAGATTGGAGTAAGAGGTGGCGAAGTCCCTTACATTGGACAAAGATGAGATGAAATCCTTACATTGGAGCAAGAGGAGGCGAACTCCCTTACTTTGGACAAAGAGGAGACGAACTCCAGAGATTGGACAAAGAAGAGACGAACTCCATAGATTGGACCAAGAGGAGACGAACTCCCTTACATTGGACAAAGAGGAGATGAACTCCTGAGATTGGAGTAAGAGGTGGCGAACTCCCTTACTTTTGACAAAGAGGAGACGAACTTCATAGATTGGACAAAGAGCAGAAGAACTCCTTAGAATGGAGCAAGAGGAGGCGAACTCCCTTACTTTGGACAAAGAGGAGACGAACTCCAGAGATTGGACAAAGAGGAGACGAACTCCATAGATTGGGCCAAGAGGAGTCGAACTCGCTTAGATTGGACAAAGAGGATACGAACTCCTTAGATTGGAGTAAGAGGTGGCGAACTCCCTTACATTGGACAAAGAGGAGAGGAACTCCTTACATTGGAGTAAGAGGAGGCGAACTCCCTTACATTGGACAAAGAGGAGACGAACTCCTTAGATTGGACAAGGTGGAGACGAACTCCATAGAATGGACAAAGAGGAGACGAACACCTTAGATTGGAGTAAAAGGAGACGAACTCCTTAGATTGGAGTAAGAGGAGGCGAACTCCCTTAGTTTGGACAATCAGGAGACGAACACCATAGATTGGACGAAGAGGAGTCGAACTACCTTAGATTGGACAAAGAGGAGGCCAACTCCTTAGATTGGAGTAAGAAGAGGCGAACTCCCTTAGTTTGAGAAAAGAGGAGACGAACTCCATTGATGGGACCAAGAGGAGCCGAACTCCCTTAGATTGGACAAAAGGAGATCAACTCCTTAGATTGGAGTAAGAGGTGGCGAACTCCCTTACTTTGGACAAAGAGGAGACGAACTCCTTAGATTGGAGTAAGAGGTGGCGAACTCCCCTACTTTGGACAAAAGAGAAGACGAACACCATAGATTGGACTAAGAGGAGTCGAACTCCCTTTGATTGGACAAAGAAGAGACGAACTCCTTAGATTGGAGTAAGAGGAGGCGAACTCCCTTACTTTGGGCAATGTGGAGACGAACACCATAGATTGGACGGCTTTTGTGTAGGGGAGGAGAATATCTGATAATATCTTGGTGGCCCAAGATCTCTTTGCGGGGTTCCATCATGACATGTATTCCCCTAAGAGTGCGATCAAGGTTGATTTTAAGAAAGCATACGACACTGTGGATTGGGCATTCTTGGAGGCGACTCTGAAGGCTTTCGGTTTTCCCTTGCATTTCATCAAGTTAGTGATGGTATGTGTTCAAACTCCAAAATTTTCTATCTCAATTAATGGTGAATTGCATGGTTTCTTCTCAAGTTCGAGAGGTATAAGGCAGGGTGACCCCCTTTCTCCCTATTTGTTCACTATGGTCATGGAAGTCTTCTCAGGCCTTATTTCCACAATGACTACATGTCCAGAGTTTACTTTCTATTGGCGATGTAAATCCACGAAGTTGACCCATCTTTTCTTTGCGGATGATGTATTGCTCTTTTGCCAAGCGGATATTGGATCGGTTTCTTGCTTGAAACATGCACTTGACACTTTCTCGGATTGGTCCGGTCTTTTCCCGAACACCGACAAAAGTGAGGTATACTGCTCAGGTAATTCTGCTCCTTCACAAGCTATCATTGATCTCTTCGACTTTAGGTCGGGGTCTCTCCCTTTTCGCTACCTTGGAGTGCCGGTTACAGCCTCTAGACCTGGGAAAGCCGATTGTATTTCGCTGGTGAACGCCATCACCAAGAGAGTCCAATCTTGGACTCAAAGATTCCTATCTTTTGCTGGCCAACTCCAATTGATCAAATCGGTCCTTCATGCGATTCAGGTTCATTGGTCCAATATTTTTATTTTACCTGCTTCAGTCTTGGATTCCATTGAGAAGATATTTAGACAGTTTCTATGGAAGGGCCCTTCCTTAGGCTCAGGTGGTGCCAAAGTTTCTTGGCAAGATGTCTGCCTCCCTAAGGAGGAGGGAGGACTTGGTATCAGGCGCCTCAAAGTGAGTAACAAAGCCTCCATGCTCAAACACATTTGGACTCTCTTCTCGGATAAGGAGTCTCTTTGGTGTGTTTGGATTCACTCAAACTTCCTCAAGAACCGAAGCTTCTGGGAGATACGTAGACCCACCTTTTGTTCTTGGTCTTGGAAGAAGATCATCGACTTAGGGAAGGAGTTCAGGCATATGTTCTATTGGCGTGTGGGAGATGGCCTTTCGATTTCATTGTGGTTTGATACATGGCATGCAAATGGCCCTCTCAGTCTTCTGTTTAGTAATAGACAGATTTATCTGTCGAGCTACCCAAGAGATGCACGTCTAGTGGATTTGCTACAGAATCGGGTCCCTGACTCGAGTCTTCTGGAGACTTTGCTATTGTGGGAGGGTGTTCCATCCCCTTCTACTCATCATGATCGCCTCTTGTGGAAAGGCTCTACCTCCGAGAATTTTTTCGACCTCAATTGCCTAGGATACTATTAGGCTGAGAAAGCCAAAGGTTACTTGGGCCGATTTTATTTGGGTCAAGATCACCTCTCCTAGACACCAATTCCTCCTTTGGTTGATGACTAAAAGAAGACTCCCTACCCAGGTTTTTCTCCTAACTTGTGGTAGAATCTCTAATGCTACTTGTGCTTTTTGCCATGAAAGGCCTGACTCGATTGATCATCTTTTCTTTGGATGCCCCATCACTAAAGACTTAGCTCTTTTTTGGTCGCGCAATTGTCTTCTTGATTGGCATGGGGGTGATTGGAATACCACACTTATATGGGCCATTACTCACTTATCCGACAACCAATTTTCTCAAAAAATTGCGAGGTTCGCTCTTGGAGCGATGTGCCACATTATATGGAAATCTAGGAACAATATCTTATTCAGGAATTGTGACACTTTTCTTCCGGCGATGAAGAAACGACTTCTGAAGCTTGTCAAAGATTTCTCCTATACTCAGGAAAATGTTATTGACACCACTAGGAATAGAAGAATTCAGCACAATTGGGGCTTGGACGACGCTATTTTTTTGTAATTGTGTTGTTGTTCTATTTTGCTAGTCTTTGAGATTCTTAGTACTCCTCCACTTAACCAATTATGGGTGTAAGTGTAGGTTTGTAGTACTAGTTTCTCTAAGCTCTTGTTTCTTTATTCTCCTTTGTACATCTCCTAGCTCCGAGACTCTGGGTACTCCTTCCCTTAGCCCATTTGGGTGTAAGTGTAGGTCTGTGGTACCAGTTTCTCCTTCTCTTGTATTTTTGGCGTTAAAGATCAATATAATTTTTTACTTTACCAAAAAAAAAAAAAACACCATAGATTGGACAAAGAGGAGACGAACTCCATAGATTGGACCAAGAGAACCCGAACTCCTTTAGATTGGTGTAAAAGGAGACGAACTCCTTAGATTGGAGTAAGAGGAGACAAACTCCCTTAGTTTGGAAAATGAGGAGATGAACTCCATAGATTGGACCAAGAGGAGTCGAACTCCCTTAGATTGGACAAAGAGGAGGCCCACTCCTTAGATTGGAGTAAGAAGAGGCGAACTCCCTTAGTTTGAGAAAAGAGGAGACGAACTCCATTGATTGGACCAAGAGGAGCCGAACTCTATTAGATTGGACAAAGAGGAGACGAACTCCTTAGATTGGAGTAAGAGGAGGCGAAATCCCTTACAATGGACAAAGAGCAGACGAACACCTTAGATTGGAGTAAGAGGTGGCGAACTCCCTTACTTTGGACAAAGAGGAGGCGAACTCCATAGATTGGACAAAGAGGAGACGAAGTCCTTAGATTGGAGTAAGAGGAGGCGAACTCCCTTACATTGGACAAAGAGGAGACGAACTCCTTAGATTGGAGTAAGATGAGGCGAACTCCCTTACTTTGAACTCCCTTACATTGGACAAAGAGGAGACGAACTCCTTAGATTGGACGTAAGATTGAGGCGAACTCCCTTAGATTTAGACGCAGAGGAGGCGAACTCCCTTACTTTGAGACGAACTCCAGAGATTGGACAAAGAAGAGACGAACTCCATAGATTGGACCAAGAGGAGCCGAACTCCCTTAGATTGGACAAAGAGGAGACAAACTCCTTAGATTGGAGTAAGAGGTGGCGAAATCCCTTACTTTGGACAATGAGGAGACGAACACCATAGATTGGACAAAGAGGGGACGAACTCCATAGATTGGACCAAGAGGACCCGAACTCCCTTAGATTGGAGTAAAAGGAGACGAACTCCTTAGATTGGAGTAAGAGGAGGCGAACTCCCTTACTTTGGACAAAGAGGAGACGAACTCCAGAGATTGGACAAAGAGAGACGAACTCCATAGATTGGAACAAGAGGAGCCGAACTCCCTTAGATTGGACAAAGAGGAGACAAACTCCTTAGATTGGAGTAAGAGGTGGCGAAATCCCTTACTTTGGACAATGAGGAGACGAACACCATAGATTGGACAAAGAGGGGACGAACTCCGTAGATTGGACCAAGAGGACCCGAACTCCCTTAGATTGGAGTAAAAGGAGACGAACTCGTTAGATTGGAGTAAGAGGAGGCAAACTTCCTTAGTTTGGACAATGAGGAGTCGAACTCCATAGATTGGACCAAGAGGAGTCGAACACCCTTATATTGGACAAAGTGGAGGCCAACTCCATAGATTGGAGTAAGAAGACGCGAACTCACTTAGTTTGAGAAAAGTCGAGACGAACTCCATTGATTGGACCAAGAGGAGCCGAACTACCGTAGAATGGACAAAAAGGAGATGAACTCCTTAGATTGGAGTAAGAGGTGGCGAACTCCCTTACTTTGGACAATGAGGAGACGAACACCATAGATTGGACAACCAGGGGACGAACTCCATAGATTGGACAAAGAGGACCCGAACTCCCTTAGAATGGAGTAAAAGGAGACGAACTCCTTAGATTGTAGTAAGAGGAGACGAACTCCCTTAGTTTGGACAATGAGGAGACGAACTCCATAGATTGGATCAAGAGGAGTCGAACACCCTTATATTTGACAAAGAGGAGGCCAACTCCTTAGATTGGAGTAAGAAGAGGCGAACTCCCTTAGTTTGAGAAAAGACGAGACGAACTCCATTGATTGGACCAAGAGGACCCGAACTCCCTTAGAATGGACAAAGAGGAGATGAACTCCTTAGATTGGAGTAAGAGGTGGCGAACTCCCTTACTTTGGACAATGTGGAGACGAACATCATAGATTGGACCAAGAGGACCCGAACTCCTTTAGATTGGAGTAAAAGGAGACGAACTCCATAGATTGGACCAAGAGGAGTCGAACTCCCTTAGATTGGACAAAGAGGTGGCCTACTCCTTAGATTGGAGTAAGAAGAGGCGAACTCCCTTAGTTTGAGAAAAGAGGAGACGAACTCCATTGATTGGACCAAGAGGAGCCGAACTCCCTTAGATTGGACAAACAGGAGACGAACTCCTTAGATTGGAGTAAGAGGGGCGAACTCCCTTACTTTGGACAAAGAGGAGACGAACTCCTTAGATTGGAGTAAGAGGTGGCGAACTCCCTTACTTTGGACAATGTGGAGACGAACACCATAGATTGGACAAAGAGGAGACGAACTCCATAGATTGGACCAAGAGGACCCGAACTCCTTTAGATTGGAGTAAAAGGAGACGAACTCCTTAGATTGGAGTAAGAGGAGGCGAACTCCCTTAATTTGGACAATGAGGAGACGAACTCCATAGATTGGACCAAGAGGAGTCGAACTACCTTAGATTGGACAAAGAGGAGGCCTACTCCTTAGATTGGAGTAAGAAGAAGCGAACTCCCTTAGTTTGAGAAAAGAGGAGACGAACTCCATTGATTGGACCAAGAGGAGCCGAACTCCCTTAGATTGGACAAAAAGGAGATGAACTCACTAGATTGGAGTAAGAGGTGGCGAACTCCCTTACTTTGGACAAAGAGGAGACGAACTCCTTAGATTGGAGGAAGAGGTGGCGAATTCCCTTACTTTGGACAAAGAGGAGACGAACTCCTTATATTGGACCAAGAGGAGTCGAACTCCCTTAGATTGGACAAAGTGGAGACGAACTCCTTAGAATGGAGTAAGAGGAGGCGAACTCCCTCACTTTGGACAATGTGGAGACGAACACCATAGATTGGACAAAGAGGAGACGAACTGCATGATTGGACCAAGAGGACCCGAACTCCTTTAGATTGGAGTAAAAGGAGACGAACTCCTTAGATTGGAGTAAGAGGAGGCGAACTCCCTTAGATTGGACAAAGTGGAGACGAACTCCTTAGAATGGAGTAAGAGGAGGCGAACTCCCTTAGTTTGGACAAAGAGGATACGAACTCCATAGATTGGACCTAGAGGAGCCCAACTCCCTTAGATTGGAGAAAGAGGAGACGAACTCCTTAGATTGGACGAAAAGGAGGCGAACTCCCTTACTTTGGACAATGAGGAGACGAACCTCATAGATTGGACAAAGAGGAGACGAACTCCATAGATTTGACCAAGAGGAGGCGAACTCCTTTAGATTGGACAAAGAGGAGACGAACTCCTTAGATTGGATGAAAAGGAGGTGAAGTCCCTTACTTTGGACAATCAAGAGACGAACTCCATAGATTGGACCAAGAGGAGCCGAACTCCCTTAGATTGGACAAAGAAGAGACGAACTCCCGAGATTGGACCAAGAGGAGCCCAGCTTCCTTAGATTGGACAAAGAGGAGACGAACTCTTTAGATTGGTGTAAGAGGAGGCGAACTCCCTTACTTTGGACAATGAGGAGACGACGACCATAGATTGGACAAAGAGGAGACGAACTCCATAGATTGGACCAAGAGGACCCGAACTCCCTTTGATTGGAGTAAAAGGAGACGAACTCCTTAGATTGTACAAAGAGGAACCGAACTCCTTAGATTGGAGCTAGAGGAGCCCAACTCCCTTAGATTAGACAAAGAAGAGACGAACTCCTTAGATTGGAGAAAGAGGAGGCGAACTCCCTTAGTATGGAAAAAGAGGAGATGAACTCCATTGATTTGACAAAGAGGAGACGAACTCCATAGATTGGAGAATGAGGGGACGAACTCCTTAGATTGGAGTAAGAGGAGGCGAACTCCCTTACTTTGGACAATGAGGAGACGAACTTCATAGATTGGAGAAAGAGGAGACGAACTCCCTAGATTGGACCACGAGGAGCTCAACTCCCTTAGATTTGACAAAGAGGAGACGAACTCCACAGATTGGAGTAAGAGGAGGCGAACTCCCATAGTTTGGACAAAGAGGACACGAACTCCATAGATTGGACCAAGAGGAGCCGAACTCCCTTAGATTGGACAAAGAGGAGACGAACTCCCTATATTGGAGTGAGAGGAAGCAAACTCCCTTACTTTGGACAATGTGGAGACGACCACCATAGATTGGACAAAGAGGAGACGAACTCCATAGATTGGACCAAGGGGAGCCGAACTCCGTTAGATTGGACAAAGAAGAGACGAACTCCTTTGATTGGAGTAAGAGGAGTGAACTCCGTTAGATTGGACAAAGAGGAGACCAACTCCTTAGATTGGAGTAAGAGGAGGCAAACTCCCTTAGTTTGGACAAAGAGGAGATGAACTCCATAGAGTAGACCAAGAGGAGTCGAACTCCCTTAGATTGGACAAAGAGGAGACGAACTCCTTAGATTGGTTTAAGAGGAGGCGAACTCCCTTACTTTGGACAATGAGGAGAAGAACTCCATAGATTAGACAAAAAGGAGCCGAACTCCCTTAGATTGGTCAAAGAGGAGACTAACCCCTTAGATTGGAGTAAGAGGAGCCGAACTCCCTTACTTTGGACAATGAGGAGACGAACACGATAGATTGGACAAAGAGGAGACGAACTCCATAGATTGGACCAAGAAGAGCCGAACTCCCTTAGATTGGACAAAGACGAGACGAACTCCTTCGATTGAATTAAGAGGAGGCGAACTACCTTAGTTTGGACAAAGTGGAGACGAACTCCATAGATTGGACAAAGAGGAGATGAACTCCACAGATTGGACCGAGAGGAGTCGAACTCCCTTAGATTGGACAAAGAGGAGACCACCTCCTTAGATTGGAGTAAGAGGAGGCGAACTCCCTTAGTTTGGACAAAGAGGAGACGAACTCCATAGAGTGCACCAAGAGGAGTCGAACTCCCTTAGATTGGACAAATAGGAGACGAACTCCTTAGATTGGAGTAAGAGGAGGCGAACTCCCTTAGTTTGGACAAAGAGGAGACGAAGTACATAGATTGGACCAAGAGGAGCCGAATTCACTTAGATTGGACAAAGAGGAGTCGAACTCCTTAGATTGGAGTAAGAGGAGGCGAACTGCCTTACTTTGGACAATGTGGAGACGAACTCCATAGATTGGACAAAGAGGAGACGAACTCCATAGATTGGACTAAGAGGAGGCGAACTCCCTTACTTTGGACAATGAGGAGACGAACTCCATAGATTGGACAAAGAGCAGAGGAACTCCATAGAATGGAACAAGAGGAGCCGAACTCCCTAGATTGGACAACGAGGAGACCAACTCCTTAGATTGGAGTAAGAGGAGGCGAACTCCCTTATTTTGGACAAAGAGGAGACGAACTCCATAGAGTGGACCAAGAGGAGTCGAACTCCCTTAGATTGGACAAAGAGGAGACGAACTCCTTAGATTGGAGTAAGAGGAGCGAACTCCCTTAGGTTGGACAAAGAGGAGACGGAGTCCATAGATTGGACCAAGAGGAGCCGAACTCACTTAGATTGGACAAAGAGGAGACGAACTCCTTAGATTGGAGTAAGAGGAGGCAAACTCCCTTACTTTGGACAATGAGTTAACGAACTCCATAGATTCGTCAAAGAGGAGACGAACTCCATAGATTGGACCAAGAAGAGCCGAACTCCCTTAGATTGGACAAAGAGGAGACGAACTCCTTCGATTGAAGTAAGAGGAGGCGAACTACCTTAGTTTGGACAAAGAGGAGACGAACTCCATAGATTGGACTAAGAGGAGTCGAACTCCCTTAGATTGGACAAAGAGGAGGCGAACTCCCTTAGATTGGACAAAGAGGGGACGAACTCCTTAGATTGGTGTAAGAGGAGGCGAACTCCCTTAGTTTGGACAAAGAGGATCTGAACTCCATAGATTGGACCAAGAGGAGCCGAACTCCCTTAGATTGGACAAAGAGGGGACGTGATCCTTAGATTGGAGTAAGAGGAGGCGAACTCCCTTAGTTTGGACAAAGAGGAGACGAACTCCATAGATTTGACCAAGAGGAGCCGAACTCCCTTTGATTGGACAAAGAGGAGACGAACTTCTTAGATTGGACAAAGAGGAGGCGAACTCCCTTACTTTGGACAATGAGGAGACGAACTTCATAGATTGGACAAAGAGGAGACGAAGTCCTTAGATTGGACCAAGAGGAGCCCAACTCCCTTAGATTGGACAAAGAGGAGACGAAGCTCCTTAGATTGGAGTAAGAGGAGGCGAACTCCCTTACTTTGGACAATGAGGAGACGAGCACCATAGATTGGACAAAGAGGAGACGAACTCCATAGATTGGACCAAGAGGAGCCGAACTCCCTTAGATTGGAGTAAAAGGAACGAACTCCTTAGATAGGACAAAGAGGAACCGAACTCCTTAGATTGGAGCTAGAGGATCCCAACTCCCTTAGATTGGACAAAGAGCAGACGAACTCCTTAGATTGTAGAAAGACGAGGCGAAATCCCTTAGTTTGGAAAAAGAGGAGATGAACACCATAGATTGGACCAAGAGGAGTCGAACTCCATTGATTGGACAAAGAGGAGACGAACTCCATAGATTGGACCAAGAGGAGCCGAACTCCCTTAGATTGGACAAAGAGGGGAAGAACTCCTTAGATTGGAGTAAGAGGAGACAAACTCCCTAGATTGGACCAAGAGGTGCCCAACTCCCATAGATTGGACAAAGAGGAGACGAACTCCTTAGATTGGACCAAGAGGAGCCGAACACCCTTAGATTGGAGTAAGAGGAGACAAACTCCCTAGATTGGACCAAGAGGTGCCCAACTCCCATAGATTGGACAAAGAGGAGACGAACTCCTTAGATTGGAGTAAGAGGAGGCGAACTCCCATAGTTTGGACAAAGAGGAGACAAACTCCATAGATTTGACCGAGAGGAGCCCAACACCCTTAGATTAGACAAAGTGGAGACGAACTCCTAAGATTCGAGAAAGAGGAGGCGAACTCCCTTAGTTTCGTCAAAGAGGAGACGAACTCCATAGATTGGACCAAGAGGAGCCGAACTCCCTTAGATTGGAGTAAAAGGAGACGAACTTCACAGATTGGACAAAGAGGAGACGAACACCATAGATTGGACCTAGAGGAGCCCAACTCCCTTAGATTGGACAAAGAGGAGACGGACTCCTTAGATTCAAGAAAGATGAGGCGAACTCCCTTAGTTTGGACAAAGAGGCGACGAACTCCATAGATTGGACCAAGAGGAGCCGAACACCCTTAGATTGGACAAAGAGGAGACGAACTCCTTAGATTGGAGTAAGAGGAGGCGAACTCTCTTACTTTGGACAATGAGGAGACGAACACCATAGATTGGACAAAGAGGCGACGAACTCCACAGATTGGACCAAGTGGACCCGAACTCCCTTAGATTGGAGTAAAAGGAGACGAACTCCTTAGATTGGATAAAGAGGAACCGAACAACTTAAATTGGAGCTAGAGGAGCCCAACTCCCTTAGATTGGACAAAGAGGAGACGAACTCCTTAGATTGGAGGAAGAGGAGGCGAACTCCCTTAGTTTGGAAAAAGAGGAGACGAACACCATAGATTGGACCAAGAGGAGACGAACTCCATAGATTGCATAAAGAGGAGACGAACTCCTTAGATTGGAGTAAGAGGTGGCGAACTCCCTTACTTTGGACAAAGAGGAGGCTAACTCCTTAGATTGGAGTAAGAGGTGGCGAAGTCTCTTACTTTGGACAAAGAGGAGACGAACTCCATAGATTGGACCAAGAGGTGTCGAACTCCATAGATTGCATAAAGAGGAGACGAACTCCTTAGATTGGAGTAAGAGGAGGCTAACTCCCTTAGTTTGGAAAAGAGGAGACGAACACCATAGATTGGACCAAGAGGAGACGAACTCCATAGATTGCATAAAGAGGAGACGAACTCCTTAGATTGGAGTAAGATGTGGCGAACTCCCTTACTTTGGACAAAGACGAGGCGAACTCCTTAGATTGGAGTAAGAGGTGGCGAAGTCTCTTACTTTGGACAAAGAGGAGACGAACTCCATAGATTGGCCAGAGGAGTCGAACTCCCTTAGATTGGACAAAGAGGAACGAACTCCTTAGAATGGAGTAGAGAGGCGAACTCCCTAGTTTGGACAAAGAGGAGACGACTCCATAGGTTGGACCAACTGGAGTCGACTCCCTTAGATTTGACCAAGGGAGCCAACCCTTAGATTGGAGTAACAAGAGGCGAATCCCTTAGTTTGAGAAAAGACTAGGCGATCTCCATTGATTGACAAGAGGAGCCGAACTCCCTTAGATTGGACAAAGAGCATACGAACTCCTTAGATTGTAGAAGAGGAGCTAAATCCCTTAGTTGGAAAAGAGTAGAGGAACCCATAGATTTGGACCAAGAGAGTCGAACTCCATTGATTGGACCCAGGGAGACGAACCTCCATAGATTGGACCAAAGGAGATGAACTCCTTAGATTGGAGGAGGAGGCGAACTCCCTTACTTTGGACAATGAGGAGACGAACTCTATAGATTGGAGAAAGAGGAGACGAACTCCATAGATTGGACCAAGAGGAGCCGAACTCCCTTAGATTGGACAAAGAGGGGACGAACTCCTTAGATTGGAGTAAGAGGAACAAACTCCCTCCCTAGATTGGACCAAGATGAGCCCAACTCCCTTAGATTGGACAAAGAGGAGACGAACTCCTTAGATTGGAGTAAAGGAGGCGAACTCCCATAGTTTGGACAAAGAGGAGACAAACTCCATAGATTTGACCGAGAGGAGCCCAACACCCTTAGATTAGACAAAGTGGAGACGAACTCCTAAGATTCGAGAAAGAGGAGGCGAACTCCCTTAGTTTCGTCAAAGAGGAGACGAACTCCATAGATTGGACCAAGAGGAGCCGAACTCCCTTAGATTGGAGTAAAAGGAGACGAACTTCATAGATTGGACAAAGAGGAGACGAACACCATAGATTGGACCTAGAGGAGCCCAACTCCCTTAGATTGGACAAAGAGGAGACGAACTCCTTAGATTCAAGAAAGATGAGGCGAACTCCCTTAGTTTGGACAAAGAGGAGACGAACTCCATAGATTGGACCAAGAGGAGCCGAACACCCTTAGATTGGACAAAGAGGAGACGAACTCCTTAGATTGGAGTAAGAGGGGGCGAACTCTCTTACTTTGGACAATGAGGAGACGAACACCATAGATTGGACAAAGAGGCGACGAACTCCACAGATTGGACCAAGAGGACCCGAACTCCCTTAGATTGGAGTAAAAGGAGACGAACTCCTTAGATTGGACAAAGAGGAACCGAACTCCTTAGATTGGAGCTAGAGGAGCCGAACTCCCTTAGATTGGACAAAGAGGAGACGAACTCCTTAGATTGGAGGAAGAGGACGCGAACTCCCTTAGTTTGGAAAAAGAGGAGATGAACACCATAGATTGGACCAAGAGGAGACGAACTCCATAGATTGCATAAAGAGGAGACGAACTCCTTAGATTGGACCAAGAGGGGACAACTCCTAGATTGGAGTAAGAGGAGACGAATCCCCTAGATTGGACCCAGAGGAGCCTAACTCCCGTAGATTGACAAAGAGGAGACGAACTCCTTAGATTGGAGTAGAGGTGGCGAAGTCCCCTTAGTTTGGACAATGAGGAATGAACTCCTTAGAAGGGAGTAAGAGGTGGCGAACTCCCTTACCTTTGGACAAAGAGGATACGAACTCATAATGGACAAAGAGGAGTCGAACTCCCTTAGATTGAACAAAGAGGAGACGAACTCCTAAGAATGGAGTAAGAGGAGGAGAACTCCCTTACTTTGGACAAAGAGGAGACGAACTCCATAGATTGGACCAAGAGGAGCCGAACTCCCCTGGATTGGACAAAGAGGAGACGAACTCCTTAGCTTGGAGTAAGAGGTGGCGAAGTCCCTTAGTTTGGACAATGAGGAGATGAACTCCTTAGAATGGAGTAAGAGGTGGCGAACTCCCTTACTTTGGACAAAGAGGAGACGAACTCCATAGATTGGACAAAGAGGAGTCGAACTCCCTTAGATTGGACAAAGAGGAGACGAACTCCTAAGAATGGAGTAAGAGGAGGAGAACTCCCTTACTTTGGACAAAGAGGAGACGAACTCCATAGATTGGACCAAGAGGAGTCGAACTCCCTTGGATTCGACAAAGAGGAGGCCAACTCCTTAGATTGGAGTAAGAAGAGGCGAACTCCCTTAGTTTGAGAAAAGAAGAGACGAACTCCATTGATTGGACCAAGAGGAGCCGAACTCCCTTACATTGGACAAACAGGAGACGAACTCCTTAGATTGGAGTAAGAGGAGGCGAACTCCCTTAGTTTGGACAAAGAGGAGACGACCTCCATAGATTGGACCAAGAGGAGTCGAACTCCCTTAGATTGGACAAAGAGGATACGAACTCCTTAGATTGGGGTAAGAGGTGGCGAACTCCCTTACTTTGGACAATGAGGAGAAGAACTCCATAGATTGGACAAAGAGGAACCGAACTCCCTTAGATTGGTCAAAGAGGAGACTAACCCCTTAGATTGGAGTAAGAGCAGCCGAACTCCCTCACTTTCGACAATGAGGAGACGAACACCATAGATTGGACAAAGAGAGGACGAACTCCATAGATTGGACCAAGAAGAGCCGAACTCCCTTAGATTGGACAAAGGCGAGACGAACTCCTTTAACTGAATTAAGAGGAGGCGAACTACCTTAGTTTGGACAAAGAGGAGACGAACTCCAAAGATTGGACAAAGAGGAGCCGAACTCCCTTAGATTGGACAAAGACGAGACGAACTCCTTCGATTGAATTAAGAGGAGGCGAACTACCTTAGTTTGGACAGAGAGGAGACGAACTCCATAGATTGGACAAAGAGGAGTTGAACTCCATAGATTGGACTGAGAGGAGTCGAACTCCCTTAGATTGGACAAAGAGGAGACCAACTCCTTAGATTGGAGTAAGAGGAGGCGAACTCCGTTAGTTTGGACAAAGAGGAGATGAACTCCATAGAGTGGACCAACAGGAGTCGAACTCCCTTAGATTGGACAAAGAGGAGACGAACTCCTTAGATTGGTTTAACAGGAGGCGAACTCCCTTACTTTGGACAATGAGGAGAAGAACTCCATAGATTGGACAAAGAGGAGCCGAACTCCCTTAGATTGGTCAAAGAGGAGACTAACCCCTTAGATTGGAGTAAGAGGAGCCCAACTCCCTTAGATTAGACAAAGAGGTTAGGAACACCTTAGATTCGAGAAAAGAGGAGGCTAACTCCCTTAGTTTGGACAAAGAGGAGACAAACTCCATAGATTGGACCAAGAGGAGCCGAACTCCTTTAGATTGGAGTAAAAGGAGACGAACTTCATAGATTGGACAAAGCGGAGACGAACACCATAGATTGGACCTAGAGGAGCCCAACACCCTTAGATTGGACAAAGAGGAGACGAACACCTTAGATTCGAGAAAGATGAGGCGAACTCCCTTAGTTTGGACAAAGAGGAGATGAACTCCATAGATTGGACCAAGAGGAACCGAACACCCTTAGATTGGACAAAGCGGAGACGAACTCCTTAGATTGGAGTAAGGGGAGGCGAACTCCCTTACTTTGGATAATGTGGAGACGACCACCATAGATTGGATAAAGAGGAGACGAACTCCATAGATTGGACCAAGGGGAGCCGAACTCCGTTAGATTGGACAAAGAAGAGACGAAATCCTTTGATTGGAGTAAGAGGAGTGAACTCCGTTAGATTGGACAAAGAGGAGACCAACTCCTTAGATTGGAGTAAGAGGAGGCAAACTCCCTTAGTTTGGACAAAGAGGAGACGAACTCCATAGAGTAGACCAAGAGGAGTCGAACTCCTTAGATTGGTTTAAGAGGAGGCGAACTCCCTTACTTTGGACAATGAGGAGAAGAACTCCATAGATTAGACAAAAAGGAGCCGAACTCCCTTAGATTGGTCAAAGGGGAGACTAACCCCTTAGATTGGAGTAAGAGGAGCCGAACTCCCTTACTTTGGACAATGAGGAGACGAACACGATAGATTGGACAAAGAGGAGACGAACTCCATAGATTAGACCAAGAAGAGCCGAACTCCCTTAGATTGGACAAAGACGAGACGAACTCCTTCGATTGAATTTAGAGGAGGCGAACTACCTTAGTTTGGACAAAGAGGAGACGAACTCCATAGAGTGGACCAAGAGGAATCGAACTCCCTTAGATTGGACAAATAGGAGACGAACTCCTTAGATTGGAGTAAGAGGAGGCGAACTCCCTTAGTTTGGACAAAGAGGAGACGAAGTCCATAGATTGGACCAACAGGAGCCGAATTCACTTAGATTGGACAAAGAGGAGACGAACTCCTTAGTTTGGAGTAAGAGGAGGCGAACTCCCTTACTTTGGACAATGAGGAGACGAACGCCATAGATTGGACAAAGAGGAGACGAACTCCATAGATTGAACTAAGAGGAGGCGAACTCCCTTACTTTGGACAATGAGGAGACGAACTCCATAAATTCGACAAAGAGGAGCGGAACTCCATAGAATGGTACAAGAGGAGCCGAACTCCCTAGATTGGACAAAGAGGAGACCAAATCCTTAGATTGGAGTAAGAGGAGGCGAACTCCCTTAGTTTTGACAAAGAGGAGACAAACTCCATAGAGTGGACCAAGAGGAGTCGAACTCCCTTAGATTGGACAAAGAGGAGACTAACTCCTTAGATTGGAGTAAGAGGAGCGAACTCCCTTAGTTTGGACAAAGAGGAGACGAACTCCTTAGATTGGAGGAAGAGGAGGCGAACTCTCTTAGTTTGGAAAAAGAGGAGACGAACACCATAGATTGGACCAAGAGGAGTCGAACTCCATAGATTGGAGAAAGAGGAGACGAACTCCATAGATTGGCGTAAGAGTGCGAACTGCCTTACTTTTGACAAAGAGGGCGAACTCCTTAGCTTGGAGTAAGAGGTGGCGAACTCCTTATTTGGACAAAGAGGAGACGAACTCCATAGATTGGACCAAGAGGAGACGAACTCCTTAGATTGGACCAAGAGGAGACGAATCCTTAGAATGGAGTAAAGGAGACGAACTCCTTAGATTGGACCAAGATGAGACGAACTCCCTGGACCCGTGAGTCGAACTCCCTTGATTGACAAAAGGAGGCCAACTCTTGATGGAGTAAAAGAGGCGAATCCCTTAGTTTGAGAAAAGACTAGGCGATCTCCATTGATTG
Source organism: Melaleuca alternifolia (assembly GCA_019926035.1). Classification (NCBI taxonomy): domain Eukaryota; kingdom Viridiplantae; phylum Streptophyta; class Magnoliopsida; order Myrtales; family Myrtaceae; genus Melaleuca; species Melaleuca alternifolia. Next base: position 27,461 of record JAGKPW010003096.1, on the reverse strand, counting down.
GACCAAGAGGAGCCGAACTCCCTTAGATTGGACAAAGAGGAGACGAACTCCTTATCTTGGAGTAAGAGGTGGCGAAGTCCCTTAGTTTGGACAATGAGGAGATGAACTCCTTAGAATGGAGTAAGAGGTTGCGAACTCCCTACTTTGGACAAAGAGGAGACGAACTCCATAGATTGACAAAGAGGAGTCGAACTCCCTTAGATTGGACAAAGAGGAGACGAACTCCTAAGAATGGAGTAAGAGGAGGAGAACTCCCTTACTTTGGACAAAGAGAAGACGAACTCCCTAGATTGGACCAAGAGGAGTCGAACTCCCTTGGATTGGACAAAGAGGAGGCCAACTCCTTAGATTGGAGTAAGAAGAGGCGAACTCCCTTAGTTTGAGAAAAGAGGAGACGAACTCCATTGATTGGACCAAGAGGAGCCGAACTCCCTTAGATTGGACAAACAGGAGACGAACTCCTTAGATTGGAGTAAGAGGAGGCGAACTCCCTTAGTTTGGACAAAGAGGAGACGACCTCCATAGATTGGACCAAGAGGAGTCGAACTCCCTTAGATTGGACAAAGAGGATACGAACTCCTTAGATTGGGGTAAGAGGTGGCGAACTCCCTTACTTTGGACAATGAGGAGAAGAACTCCATAGATTGGACAAAGAGGAACCGAACTCCCTTAGATTGGTCAAAGAGGAGACTTACCCCTTAGATTGGAGTAAGAGCAGCCGAACTCCCTTACTTTCGACAATGAGGAGACGAACTCCATAGATTGGACCAAGTGGAGTCGAACCCCCTTAGATTGGACAAAGAGGAGGCCAACTCCTTAGATTGGAGTAAAAAGAGGCGAATCCCTTAGTTTGAGAAAAGAGGAGGCGATCTCCATTGATTGGACCAAGAGGAGCCGAACTCCCTTAGATTGGACAAAGAGGAGACGAACTCCTTAGAATTGAGTAAGAGGTGACGAACTCCCTTACTTTGGACAAAGAGGAGACGAACTCCATAGATTGGACAAAGAGGAGTCGAACTCCCTTAGATTGGACAAAGAGGAGACGAACTCCCTAGATTGGACCAAGAGGAGTCGAACTCCCTTGGATTGGACAAAAAGGAGGCCAACTCCTTAGATTGGAGTAAGAAGAGGCGAACTCCCTTAGTTTGGACAAAGACGAGACGAACTCCTTCGATTGAATTAAGAGGAGGCGAACTACCTCAGTTTGGACAAAGAGGAGACGAACTCCATAGATTGGACAAAGAGGAGATGAACTCCATAGATTGGACCGAGAGGAGTCGAACTCCCTTAGATTGGACAAAGAGGAGACCAACGCCTTAGATTGGAGTAAGAGGAGGCGAACTCCCTTAGTTTGGACAAAGAGGAGACGAACTCCATAGAGTGGACCACGAGGATCGCACTCCCTTAGATTGGACAAATTAGATTGGGACAGATAGGAGACGAAATCCTTAGATTGGAGTAAGAGGAGGCGAAAATCCATTAGTTTGGTCAAAGAGGAGACGACAGAGGTCCAAGATTGGAACAGTAAGAAACGATTCACGAGATTGGACAAAGAGGAGAGAACTCCTTAGATGGGAGTAAGAGGAGGCGGAACTCCTTACTTTGGCAATGAGGGGAGAATCGAACATTCATAGATTGTACAAAGAGGGGAGATGAACTCTATAGATTGGACCTAAGAGGAGGCGAACTCCCTTACTTTGGACAATGAGGAGACAAATCCATAGATCGGACAAAAGAGGAGAGGAAACTTCCCTGAGGACAAGCAGGAGCCGAAAAACTCCCTAGATTGGACAAGAGGAGACCAACTCCCTCGATTGGAGTAAGAGGGGAGAACTCCCTTATTTTGGACAAAGAGGAGACGAACTCCATAGAGTGGACCAAGAGGAGTTGAAATCCCTTAGATTGGACAAAGAGGAGACGAACTCCTTAGAATGGAGTAAGAGATGGCGAACTCCCTTACTTTGGACAAAGAGGAGAGGAACTCCATAGATTGGACAAAGAGGAGTCGAACTCCCTTAGATTGGACAAAGAGGAGACGAACTCCTAAGAATGGAGTAAGAGGAGGAGAACTCCCTTACTTTGGACAAAGAGAAGACGAACTCCCTAGATTGGACCAAGAGGAGTCGAACTCCCTTGGATTGGACAAAAAGGAGGCCAACTCCTTAGATTGGAGTAAGAAGAGGCGAACTCCCTTAGTTTGGACAAAGACGAGACGAACTCCTTCGATTGAATTAAGAGGAGGCGAACTACCTTAGTTTGGACAAAGAGGAGACGAACCTCCATAGATGGACAAAGAGGAGGATGAAACTCCATAGAATTGGACCGAGGGAGTCGAAATCCCTTAGATTGGACAAGAGGGAGACCACCGCCTTTAGATTTGGGTAGAGGAGGCGAAATCCCTTAGTTGGACAAAGAGGAGACGCAACTCCATAGAGGGACCAAGAGGAGTTCGAACTGCCTTAGATTGCGACAAATAGGAGACGAAACTACCTTAGATTGGGAGTAAGAGGAGGCGAACTCCCTTAGTTTGGTCAAAGAGGAGACGAAGTCCATAGATTGGACCAAGAAGAACCGAATTCACTTAGATTGGACAAAGAGGAGACGAACTCCTTAGATTGGAGTAAGTGGAGGCGAACTCCCTTACTTTGGACAATGAGGAGACGAACCTCATAGATTGGACAAAGAGGAGATGAACTCTATAGATTGGACTAAGAGGAGGCGAACTCCCTTACTTTGGACAACGAGGAGACGAACTCCATACATTGGACAAAGAGGAGAGGAACTCCATAGAATGGAACAAGAGGAGCCGAACTCCCTAGATTGGACAACGAGGAGACCAACTCCTTAGATTGGAGTAAGAGGAGGCGAACTCCCTTATTTTGGACAAAGAGGAGACGAACTCCATAGAGTGGACCAAGAGGAGTTGAAATCCCTTAGATTGGACAAAGAGGAGACGAACTCCTTAGATTGGAGTAAGAGGAGCGAACTCCCTTAGGTTGGACAAAGAGGAGACGGAGTCCATAGATTGGACCAAGAGGAGCCGAACTCACTTAGATTGGACAAAGAGGAGACGAACTCCTTAGATTGGAGTAAGACGGGGCAAACTCCCTTACTTTGGACAATGAGTTAACGAACTCCATAGATTGGACAAAGAGGAGACGAACTCCATAGATTGGACCAAGAAAAGCCGAACTCCCTTAGATTGGACAAAGAGGAGACGAACTCCTTCGATTGAAGTAAGAGGAGGCGAACTACCTTAGTTTGGACAAAGAGGAGACGAACTCCATAGATTGGACTAAGAGGAGTCGAACTCCCTTAGATTGGACCCGAGAGGAACGGAACTCCATTAGATTGGACAAAGAGGAGACGAAAAATCCTTAGATTGGGACTAAGAGGTGGTGAAAACTCACTGAGTGGGACAAAGTGGAGGGCCGAATCCTTAGATGGAGGTAAGAGGCTGGAGACATACCATTACCTTTGGACCAAAGAGGAGCCGAACTCCTTGATTGGAGGTATGAGGAGGTGAACCATTACAATGGACAAAGAGGAGACGATTCAATAGATTGGAGTAAGACGGGTGGCGAAACTCCATTATTTGGACAAAGAGGGACGAACTCCAAAGAGGGACAATGAGGGAGAGACCCCATAGATTGGACCAAGAGGAGTCGACCTCCCTTAGATTGGACAAAGAGGAGACGAAGAGGTGGAGAACTCCATTACTTTGGACAAAGAGGAGCCGAACTCCTTAGATTGGAGTATGAGGAGGTGAACTCCCTTACAATGGACAAAGAGGAGACGAACTCCTTAGATTGGAGTAAGAGGTGGCGAACTCCCTTAGTTTGGACAAAGAGGAGAAGAACTCCAAAGATTGGACAAAGAGGAGACGAACTCCATAGATTGGACCAAGAGGAGTCGACCTCCCTTAGATTGGACAAAGAGGAGACGAACTCCTTAGATTGGACTAAGAGGTGGCGAACTCCCTTAGTTTGGACAAAGAGAAGACGAACTCCTTAGATTGGAGTAAAAGGTGGCGAACTCCCTTACTTTGGACAATGAGGAGACGAACTCCATCGATTGGACAAAGAGGAGACGAACTCCTTAGATTGGAGTAAGAGGAGGCGAACTCCCTTACATTGGGCAAAGAGGAGACGAACTCCTTAGATTGGAGTAAGAGGGGGCGAACTCCCTTACTTTGGATAAAGAGGAGATGAACTCCTGAGATTGGACAAAGAAGAGACGAACTGCATAGATTGGACCAAGAGGAGCCGAACTCCCTTAGATTGGACAAAGAATAGACGAACTCCTTAGATTGGAGTAAGAGGAGGCGAACTCCCTTAGTTTGGACAAAGAGGAGACGAACTCCTTAGAATGCAGTAAGAGGAGGCGAACTCCCTTAGTTTGGACAAACAGGAGACGAACTCCATAGATTGGACCAAGTGGAGTCGAACTCCCGTAGATTGGACAAAGAGGAGGCCAACTCCTTAGATTGGAGTAAGAAGGGGCGAACTCCCTTAGTTTGAGAAAAGAGGAGACGAACTCCATAGAGTGGACCAAGAGGAGGCGAACTCCCTTAGATTGGACAAAGAGGAGACGAACTCCATAGATTGGACTAAGAGGAGGCGAACTCCCTTACTTTGGACAACGAGGAGACGAACTCCATACATTGGACAAAGAGGAGAGGAACTCCATAGAATGGAACAAGAGGAGCCGAACTCCCTAGATTGGACAAAGAGGAGACCAACTCCTTAGATTGGAGTAAGAGGAGGCGAACTCCCTTAGTTTGGACAAAGAGGAGACGAACTCCATAGAGTGGACCAAGAGGAGTTGAACTCCCTTAGATTGGATAAAGAGGAGATGAACTCCTTAGATTGGAGTAAGAGGAGCGAACTCCCTTAGTTTGGACAAAGAGGAGACGAAGTCCATAGATTGGACCAAGAGGAGCCGAACTCACATAGATTAGACAAAGAGGAGACGAAATGCTTAGATTGGAGTAAGAGCAGGCGAACTCCCTTAGTTTGGACAAAGAGGAGACGAACTCCATAGATTGGACAAAGAGGAGACGAACTCCATAGATTGGACCAAGAAGAGCCGAACTCCCTTAGATTGGACTAAGAGGAGACGAATTCCTTAGATTTAAGTAAGAGGAGGCGAACTACCTTAGTTTGGACAAAGAGGAGACGAACTCCATAGATTGGACAAAGGGGAGACGAACTCCATAGATTGGACAAAGGGGAGACGAACTCCATAGATTGGACCGAGAGGAGTCGAACTCCCTTAGATTGGACAAAGAGGAGACGAAGTCCTTAGATTGGACTAAGAGGTGGCGAACTCCATTACTTTGGACAAAGAGGAGCCGAACTCTTTAGATTGGAGTATGAGGAGGTGAACTCCCTTACAATTGACAAAGAGGAGACGAACTCCTTAGATTGGAGTAAGAGGTGGCGAACTCCCTTAGTTTGGACAAAGAGGAGACGAACTCCAAAGATTGGACAAAGAGGAGACGAACTCCATAGATTGGACCAAGAGGAGTCGACCTCCCTTAGATTGGACAAAGAGGAGACGAACTCCTTAGATTGGACTAAGAGGTGGCGAACTCCCTTAGTTTGGACAAAGAGAAGACGAACTCCTTAGATTGGAGTAAGAGGTGGCGAACTCCCTTACCTTGGACAATGAGGAGACGAACTCCATAGATTGGACGAAGAGGAGACGAACTCCTTTAATTGCAGTAAGAGGAGGCGAACTCCCTTACATTGGACAAAGAGGAGACGAACTCGTTAGATAGGAGTAAGAGGAGGCGAACTCCCTTACTTTGGACAAAGAGGAGACGAACTCCAGAGATTGGACAAAGAAGAGACGAACTCCATAGATTGGACCAAGAGAAGCTGAACTCCCTTAGATTGGATAAAGAGGAGACGAACTCTTTAGATTGGAGTAAGCGGAGGCGAACTCCCTTAGTTTGGACAAAGAGGAGACAAACTCCATAGATTGGACCAAGAGGAGCTGAACTCCCTTAGATTGGAGTAAGAGGAGACGAAGTCCTTAGATTGGAGTAAGAGGAGGCGAACTCCCTTTGTTTGGACAATGAGGAGACGAACTCCATAGATTGGACAAAGAGGAGACAGACACCATAGATTGGACTTAGAGGAGCCCAACTCCCTTAGATTGGACAAAGAGGAGACGAACTCCTTAGATTGGAGACAGAGGAGGCGAACTCCCTTAGTTTGGACAAAGAGGAGACGAACTCCATAGATTGGACCAAGAGGAGCCGAACTCCCTTAGATTGGACAAAGAGGAGACGAACTCCTTAGATTGGAGTAGACGAACTCCCTCAGAGCCATTTTTCCCCCACGGGTACTGTTCACTTTAACGCTCTCTAGCTTGGCACTGTGGATGGCTAGGTTCGTGTGCTGATTCGAACGCTCCTCTGGCTTTGATCGTTTGATTGCTGGTTGGGATGGAAGAATCACTTCAACTCGCCCTTCACTACAGCTCGTGGTTCCCTTCTTCTCGATTTACTTGATTTGATCGGCTCTTCTCAGTTAGGGCTCTAAAACTCGATTTTCTCTCGATTGGCTGCATGGGTGAGGCCCTACGAAGTTGCTCCCAACTCGCCCGTGTGTTCTGATGGTCTCCAGTTGAGGTATTTCAGCTCCTTTCTCCCTTGCATTACGATTTTGAACTGATTCGTGGAATTTGGATTTTCGGAGCATGTTCATTGAAGATCCACTGTTCATGTTCATCGTGAATCAATGGATTAAGCTGATTATGTGACTCTGCTAGCTTCTTGGGTACTCTGTGGCCTCGGTTGTGCTCTAATATTATTGATGTATGGTCGGTGAACTTCTGGAGGATGTCGGGTTTTCTGGATTTCTGGGTTTCACGTATTGTTCATCGAAGAACCTATTAGAAGGTGGGAGTATAGTGGCCTGGAGCTATTCGTGGTTTCTGTGCTGAGTTCGTGGGTTCCCTTTGGGTGATGGAAAAACACGAGGCCATTAAGATGCAGTCCCTAACCTCGGTACCCCCTCCTCAGGAGGGGGGTGAGGATCCTAATCCTGAAATTATTGTGTCCACTCATGTTGGTCCTTCTGCGGTGAGAGGTAGGAAGGCCAGGAGCAAAAGCAGATTGGCTAGGAGAGTGGAAGTGTTGCCTCCTTCTACGGAATTCTCAGCCCCTCCATCGGACTCCTTAAATGATCAGGTTCATCTGGGTGCTTCCTCTGCTCCATGTCCGAATCTAGTCAGGGGAAAAGGTGTGCTTCAACCTCAGTCACAACGATTTTTTCCTTCTAAATTGGCTGGTGATGGTGCTATAAGACGTAAGTTGAGATCTCAGAGTCGTGGTCGTTCTAGAAGTAAATTCAGGGACGATTCTACAGAGGCAGGTTCCAAAGGGCCTCCTTCACAGCCCATGGCTGCACTGGGTGCTGCTGATGGTGCTCGGGATAAGACTAAGATCCCCCAACAAAAGTCCTGGGCTAATGTGGCTCGGGCTACTGCTGCTATAGGGTATGATATGTCCTTTATACCTCCTTCTTTTAATAACGGTAAACCATGTGTGCATATTTCTGAGGAGATCCTTCAAGCCATGGATAGGGTGTGGCACGAATCGGTGGTGGGTTATCTCGTTGGGAAGAAACTACCATTTAAGCTGATTGAAGCTGCGCTAAAACATTTGTGGGGAAATTTCTTGGTAGATATGAAGGCCAACGATGATGGCTTTTTCTTTTTTCACATCCCGGATGCGGAATTCCGTAGGAAAATCTTGGAGAGAGGACCCATCACGGTGGCAAGGATCCCGCTAGTTCTTCAACAATGGCATCCTATGCTAGTGCTAAAAAAAGAAAGACATGATAAAGTCCCGGTATGGGTTAAGCTCAGGAACCTACCTTATTCTGCTTGGTCCTCGAAGGGTATTAGTGCTATTGCTAGCACATTTGGCAAGCCCCTCTATGTTGATCAACATACACAACATAGGAGAGTCATTTCTTTTGCACGTGTTTGTGTGGAGATTAGTGCAAAAACTCCCATCTATGACTCTATTTCAGTCTTTCAGGATGATGAGGAGATTAAAGTTACCGCAAAGTATGAATGGTAACCACTCCTCTGTCCTAAATGTGAAACTTTCGAACATAGATGTCCTGAGTTGAAGTCGACAGCTCCAGAGGATGTCTCGGCTTCTCGGGAGGAACATACAGTCCCAATTAATGTTCAGGCAACTCCAACTCCATTGGGTGACACGGCTAAGTCACAAACTGATGGGACTACGGTCCACTCCAAGCATACCAAGAAGAAGGCAGCCACTGCTGAGTTGTTACCTTCAGAGCAAAGGGCTAATCCTTTGATCCCCACGACACCTAGCTCGCACCATTCTGTCTCCTCTCACAATAAGACCCAACGAATTGATGTACATCCTGCGAGCTGCCCTGCATCCATTCCTTCTCCTTGCGTATCCAATGAGGACTCGGCTGAGGCTTCTAAGGCGCTGAGTTCATTACCCGATAGTTGTGATGATACCTCCTCCACGGACTCCTCTCACGAATTATTTCAAGTGGTAAACCCTAAGCTAAATTCTGTAGTTGGTGTGCTTTTGAGGAGTGGGAAAGCACTCCACAATGATGAACACCCCCCTGATGCCGTGAGTCCTCCTATTGTTGCTTGTTCCCCTTCTTCTGTGGAGGTGCTGAAAAAATCCAAGGCCAAGAAGAAAGGTCGCAGTGCCAAAAGGAGGTAAGTCCATCTCCTCCTAGCAACTTGTAAATATGATTTTGGGTGCTTGGAATATCAGGGGTCTATGTGATCCTATTAAACAAACAGAAGTCAGGTTTCTTGTACGGTCTAATAACCTTCTTTGTATTGGTATATTGGAAACCAAGGTCAACCCCGAAAATTTTGGTGAAATCTCTTCAAACTTGATTCTGGGCTGGACTTGGAAGTCAAATTACGATTATTCTGACCTTGGGCGCATATGGATCGGTTGGAATCCGCAGCATGTTTGGTTTGATCTCATAGCTTCTTCGCCGCAAGCTATGCATGGGTTCATTCGCCTTGTTGACTCGACTACGTTTTTTGCCATCTCTTTTGTATATGCTGGTCATACCTTTGTGGATAGGCGATTGCTATGGACTGATTTGGCCTTGAGAAAGAATTCTTTTCTGGACACACCGTGGGTTGTACTTGGTGACTTCAATGCCATTCGATTCCCATCTGATCGTGAAGGGGGAACTCTAGCTTGGCCACCGTCTTTTGATGAGCTCCACTCTTGCTTGTTGGAGGCTGAACTAGACGATCTCAGGTATATCGGGAGGAGATTCACTTGGGCTGCTTATGAAGGTCCCAATCGCATACAGAGGAAAATAGATAGAGTTCTTGTTAACCCCAAATGGGCTATGGATTTCAGTTACTCGGAAGCAACTTTTCTATCACCTGGTATCTCGGATCATACACCCATGGTGGTGAGAGTTTTGCCTTCAATCCAGGTTAGAAAACCTTTTAAATTCTACAACTTCTGGATGTTAGATCCTGGGTTCTTGCCTTTGGTATCTCAGATTTGGGAGCTTGATGTTAGAGGATCACCGATGTTCCAGCTATGCACCAAACTGAAACTATTAAAAGCTAAGCTTAAAGTGTTCAACCGATAGTCCTATTCTGATATTTCTAGACGCACTTTGCTAGCTAGACAAAGCCTGAAGTCTATTCAAGACAATCTTATGCAAGATCCGACCAACTCCCTACTTGCGCTAGAGGAGAAGACTGCTGGTGATTTATTTTATAGCCTACGCCTCCAGGAGGAACTTTTCTACAAGCAGAAATCCAGAATCCGTTGGCTTCAAGAGGGAGACCGTAACACTAAGTTCTTTCATTATTCTGTGAAGAGGAGGCAGCTCAATAATAGAATTTTATCAATCATTGATGAATCTGGCTCTCGGACTTCTTCGGCGAATCAAGTAGTTGAGGCATTTGTGAATTATTATAAACATCTTTTCGAGAGCCCTGCTCATATGTCGCCCCGTCCCTCGGCACAGAATGTTGCCGTCCATTTAAGAAGTAAGTTAAACACTGCTCAGTTGATTATTCTTACTTCTCCTTACACGGAACAAGAAGTACGTGCCACTTTATTCTCCTTGACCTCTGGGAAGGCCCCGGGACCGGACGGATTCAATGCTGATTTTTTAAGAGATCTTGGGATGTTGTTGGTGAGTTAGTTACCTCCGCTATTTTAGAATTCCTTAACTCCGGAAACTTGCTACGCCAACTCAATACCACTATTATTGCATTAATTCCCAAGTGCTCTAATGCCTTCTCAGTAAGTGATTTCAGGCATATTGCTTGCTGCAACACCATTTACAAATGTATCACCAAAATCTTGGCGAATCGGCTTGCTAAGGTACTCCCCTCTCTCATTGACGGGTCTCAAGCGGCTTTTGTAAAAGGGAGGAAAATCTCGGATAACATCTTGCTAACCCAAGAACTCTTTGCGGGTTTCCATCATGACACGTACTCTCCAAAGTGTGCGATCAAGGTCGACTTCAAGAAAGCTTACGATACGGTGGATTGGGCCTTCCTAGAGGGGACCCTCATTGGTTTCGGATTCCCGATGCAATTCATTAAATTGATGATGGTATGTGTCCAAACCCCAAAATTTTCTATATCAATCAATGGTGAGTTGCATGGTTTCTTCTCAAGTTCAAGAGGACTAAGACAAGGCGATCCCCTCTCTTCATATTTATTTACTTTGGTCACGGAAGTATTCTCTGGGCTTATATCCACTACAACTGCATGTCCTCAGTTTAACTACTATTGGCGATGTAAATCCAGGAAGTTGACCCATCTCTTCTTTGCTAATGATGTCTTGCTATTTTGCCGAGCTGATATGGCTTCGGTCTCTTGCTTGAAGTCTGCACTTGACACATTCTCGTAGTGGTCGGGCCTTTTCCCAAACTCTTCTAAGAGTGAGGTATATATTTCAGGTAACTCTATTTCTTCACAAGACATCATTGGTCTTTTGAACTTTAGGGTGGGATCCTTACCTTTTCGATATCTTGGAGTGCCCATGGTAGCAACTAGACTTGGGAAAGCCGATTGTGTCTCTTTGGTGAACTCCATCACCAAGAGAGTTCAATCTTGGACTCAACGGTTTCTATCATTTGATGGCCGTCTCCAATTGGTTAAATCTGTCCTCCATGCAATTCAGGTCTATTGGTCCAATATTTTTATCTTACCTGTTTCGGTTATCGATTGCATTGAGAAGATCATTAGGCAGTTCTTGTGGAAAGGCCCTTCCTTAGGCCCCGGGGGTGCAAAAGTCTCATGGCATGATGTATGCTTCCCAAAAGAAGAGGGAGGACTCGGTATAAGGCACCTAAAACAAAGCAACAAAGCTTCCATGCTCAAACATATTTGGGCCCTTTTCTCGGACAAGGAATCGCTCTGGTGCATTTGGATACATTCTAATTTCATCAAGAACCGGAGGTTTTGGGAGGTACGTAGACCTACGTTCTGTTCTTGGTCTTGGAAGAAGATCATTGACTTAGGGAAAGAATTCAGACATATGTTTCACTGGTGTGTGGGGGATGGGCTTTCTATTTCCTTATGGTTCGATGCTTGGCATCCAAATGGCCCGCTCAATATGCTGTTTAGTAACCGACAAATCTATCTATCGGGTTACCCAAGAGATGCCTCACTTGCTGAATTACTAGAGAACCGGGCTCCTAATTCGAATCTTATGGAGACATTGATTGATTGGGGGGCTGACCTCCCTACACCTACTGCTCATTCAGATCGGTTTTTGTGGAAAGGTTCAAATTCTGGAAAATTTCCGTCTTCTTCAGCTTGGGAAGCTATAAGACCGAAGAAACCTCGGGTTCATTGGTTTGAATTTATTTGGGATTCATCCATCGCCCCTACACACCAATTCCTCCTATGGTTGATGACAAAAAGAAAACTCCCTACCCAGGTTTTTCTTCTAACTTATGGTAGAATCACTAATGCTACGTGTGCATTTTGCCATCTAAGGCCGGACTCGATTGACCATCTTTTCTTTGGATGTCCTATAACTAAACACTTAGCCCTTTTTTGGTCGTGGAATTGTCTTCTTGATTGGCAAGAGGGTGGCTGGAATACCACCCTTAATTAGGCTATTACTCATATATCCGACAATCAATTTTCCCAAAAGATTGCGAGGTTCGCTCTTGGAGCGGTGTGCCACATCATTTGGAAGTCTAGGAACAACATCTTATTCAGGAACTGCTACAGTTTCCTCCCGGTAATGAAGATGTGACTTTTGAAACATGTCAAGGACTTCGCTAGAACTCAGAAGAATGTCATTGACACCACTAGGAATAGAAGAATTCAGCATAATTGGGGCTTGGATGACTCCATTTTTTCTAATTGACTTGTTTTTTTTGCCCTTTTTGTTGGTACCTTCTAGTTTTTGAGATTCATGGTACTCCTCCACTTGGCTCATTTAGAAAGTAAGTGTAGGTCTGTAGTACCGGTCTCTCCCTTTCTTCTTATCTCCTCCTTATGTACATCTTCTAGTTTCTGAGACTCACGATACTCCTTCACTTAGCTCACATGAGTGTAAGTGTAGGTTTGTAGTATCGGTTTCTCCATCTCATGTACTTTTGGCACTAAAGATCAATATACTCTTACCCAACCAAAAAAAAACTACTTAGATTGGAGTAAGAGGAGGCGAACTCCCTTAGTTTGGAAAAAGAGGAGGCGAACTCCATAGATTGGACCAAGAGGAGCCAAACTCCCTTAGATTGGACAAAGAGGAGACGAACTCCTTAGATTGAGTAAGAGGAGCCGAACTCCTTACATTGGACAAAGAGGAGACGAACTCCTTCGATTGGACCAAGAGGAGCCGAACTCCTTAGATAGGACAAAGAGGAGACAATCCTTAGATTGGAGTAAGAGGAGGCGAACTCCCATAGATTGGACAAAGAGGAGACGAACTCCATAGATTTGACCAAGAGGAGGCGAACTCCTTTAGATTGGACAAAGAGGAGGCGAACTCCTTAGATTGGACGAAGAGGAGGTGAACTCCCTTAGATTGGACAAAGAGGAGACGAACTCCTTAGATTGGAGTAAGAAGAGGTGAACTCCCTTAGTTTCGACAAAGAGGAGACGAACTCCATAGATTGGACCAAGAGGAGCCGAATCCCTTAGATAGGAGACGAACTCCAAGAGGAGACGAACTCCTTAGATTGGAGTAAGAGGAGGCGAACTCCCTTACTTTGGACAAAGAGGAGACGAACTCCAGAGATTGGACAAAGAAGAGACGAACTCCATAGATTGGACAGGGAGGAGCCGAACTCCCTTAGATTGGACAAAGAAGAGACGAACCCCTTAAATTGGAGTAAGAGGAGGCGAACTCCCTTAGTTTCGACAAAGAGGAGACGAACTCCATAGATTGGACCAAGAGGAGACCGAACTCCTTAGAATGGACTAAGAGGAGGCGAACTCCTTTACTTTGGACAATGAAGAGACGAATTCTATAGATTAGACAAAGAGGAGACGAACTCCATAGATTGGACCAAGAGGAGTCGAACACCCTTAGATGGGACAAAGAGGAGACGAATACCTTAGATTGGAGTAAGAGAAGGCGAACTCCCTTACTTTGGACAAAGAGGAGACAAACTTCAGAGATTGGACAAAGAAGAGACGAACTCCATAGATTGGACCAAGAGGAGACGAACTCCATAGATTGGACCAAGAGGAGCCGAACTCCCTTAGATTGGAAAAAGAGGAGATGAACTCCTTAGATTGAAGTAAGAGGAGGCGAACTCCCTTAGTTTGGACAAAGAGGAGACGAACACCATAGATTGGACAAAGAGGAGATGAACTCCATAGCTTGGACCTAGAGGAGCCGAACTCCCTTAGATTGGACAAAGAGGAGATGAACCCCTTAGATTGAAGTAAGAGGAGGCGAACTCCCTTAGTTTGGACAAAGAGGAGACGAACTCCATAGATTGGACAAAGAGGAGACGAACTCCTTAGATTGGAGTAAGAGGAGGCAAACTCCCTTAGTTTGGACAAAGAGGAGACGAACTCCATAGATTGGACCAAGAGGAGTCGAACTCCCTTAGATTGGACAAAGAGGAGACGAACTCCTTAGATTAGAGTAAGAGAAGACGAACTCCCGTAGTTTGGACAAAGAGGAGACGAACTCCTTAGATTGGAGTAAGAGGAGGCGAACTCCTTAGATTGGAGTAAGAGGAGGCGAACTCCCTTACTTTGGACAATGAGGAGACGAACTCCATAGATTGGACTAAGAGGAGCCAAACACCCTTAGATTGGACAAAGAGGAGACTAACCCCTTAGATTGGAGTAAGAGGAGGAAAACTCCCTTACTTTGGACAATGAGGAGACGAACTCTATAGATGGACAAAGAGGAGATGAACTCCATAAGATTGGAACCTAGAGGAGCGAATTCCCCTTAGATGGAACAAAGAGGAGAGGAACTCATTAGATTGAAGTGATGAGGCGGCGAACTCCCTTAGTTTGGAACAAAGGAGGAGATGCAACTCCATAGATTGGACAAAAGAGGGAGACGAAATCCTTGTTGGAGTAAGAGGAGGCGAACTCCCTTAGTTTAGACAAAGAGGAGACGAACTCCATAGATTGGACCAAGAGGAGTCGAACTCCCTTAGATTGGACAAAGAGGAGACGAACTCCTTAGATTAGAGTAAGAGAAGACGAACTCCCGTAGTTTGGACAAAGAGGAGACGAACTCCATAGGTTGGACCAAGAGGAGCCGAACTCTCTTAGATTGGACAAAGAGGAGACGAACTCCTTAGATTGGAGTAAGAGGAGGCGAACTCCTTAGATTGGAGTAAGAGGAGGCGAACTCCCTTACTTTGGACAATGAGGAGACGAACTCCATAGATTGGACTAAGAGGAGCCAAACACCCTTAGATTGGACAAAGAGGAGACTAACCCCTTAGATTGGAGTAAGAGGAGGTGAACTCCTTTACTTTGGACAATGAGGAGACGAACTCCATAGATTGGACAAAGAGGAGATGAACTCCATAGATTGGACCTAGAGGAGCCGAACTCCCTTAGATTGGACAAAGAGGAGACGAACTCCTTAGAATGAAGTAAGAGGAGGCGAACTCCCTTAGTTTGGACAAAGAGGAGACGAACTCCATAGATTGGACAAAAGGGGGGGAGACGAATCCTTAGATGGGAGTCAGAGGAGAGCAATCCTTTGTTTTAAGTGGGACAAAGAGAGAGAACGAACTCCATAGATGGGACCAAGAGGGAGTCGAACTCCCTTAGATTGGACAAAGAGGAGACGAACTCCTTAGATTAGAGTAAGAGGACGCGAACTCCCTTACTTTGGACAATGAGGAGACGAACTCCATAGGTTGGACAAAGAGGAGCCGAACTCCCTTAGATTGGACAAAGAGGAGACTAACCCTTAGATTGGAGTAAGAGGAGGCGAACTCCCTTACTTGGGACAATGAGGAGACGAACTCCATAGATTGGACAAAGAGGAGACGAACTCCATAGATTGGACTAAGACTAGCCGAACTCCCTTAGATTGGACAAAGAGGAGACGAACTCCTTAGATGAATAAGGGAAGGGTGAACTCCTTGTGTGGACACCCAAAGAGGAGACGAACTCCATAGATTGGACCAAGAGGAGCGCCCTCCTAGATAGGCCAATGAGGAGACGAAATCCTTAGATTGGTAAGAGGAGGCGAACTCCCTTACTTTGGACATAAGGAGACGACATCCTAGATTGGACAAGAGGAGATGAACTCTTAGATTGAAGTAAGAGGATGCGAAACTCCCCCCCCTTACTTTGGCCAACGAGGACGACAATCCTAGATTGGACAAAGAGGAGACGATCTCCTTAGATTGGACTAAGAGGGGGCGAACTCCCTTACTTTGGACAATGAGGAGACGAACTCCATAGATTGGACAAAGAGGAGACAAACTCCATAGATTGGACCAAGAGGATCCGAACTCCCTTAGATTGGACAAAGAAGAGACGAACTCCTTAAATTGGAGTAAGAGGAGGCGAACTCCCCTAGTTTCGACAAAGAGGAGACGACCTCCTTAGATTGGACTAAGAGAGGCGAAACTTTCCCTTACTTTGGACAATGAGTGGACGAATCCAAGATGGGACAAAGAGGAGATTAACTCCTTAGATTGGACTAAGAGGAGGCGAACTCCCTTACTTTGGACAATGAGGAGACGAACTCCATATATTGGACAAAGAGGAGACGACATCCTTAGTTTGGATTAAGAGGAGGTGAACTCCCTTACTTTAAACAATGAGGAGACGAACTCCATAGATTGGACAAATTACCAAAAAAAAAAAACTCCATATATTGGACTAAGTGGTGGCGAACTCCCTTAGTTGGGACAAAGAGGGGACGAACTCCTTAGATTGGATTAAGAGGTGGCAAACTCCCATACTATGGACAAAGAGGAGACAAACTCCATAGATTGGACAAAGGGGAGACGAACTTCTTAGATTGGAGTAAGAGGAGGCGAACTCCCTTACATTGGACAAAGAGGAGAAGAACTCCTTAGATTGGAGTAAGAGGTGGCGAACTACCTTACTTTGGACAAAGAGGAGACGAACTCCTTAGATTGGAATAAGGGGAGACGAACTCCAGAGATTGGACAAAGAAGAGACGAACTCTATAGAATGGACCAAGAGGAGCCAAAATCCCTTAGATCGGACAAAGAAGAGACGAACTCCTTAGATTGGAGTAAGAGGAGGCGAACTCCCTTAATTAGGACAATGAGGAGACGAACTCCATAGATTGGACAAAGAGGAGGCGAACTCCATAGATTGGACCAACAGGAGCCGAACTCCCTTAGATTGGACAAAGAGGAGACGAACTCCTTAGATTGAAGTAAGAGGAGAAGAACTCCTTAGATTGGAGTAAGAGGAGGTAAACTCCCTTAGTTTGGACAAAGAGAAGCCGAACTCCATAGATTGGACTAAGAGGAGCCGAACTCCCTTAGATAGGACAAAGAGGAGACGAACTCCTTAGATTGGACAATGAGGAGACGAACTGCATAGATTGGACAAATTACCAAAAAAACAAAAAACTCCATATATTGGACAAAGAGGAGACGAACTCCTTAGATTGGACTAAGAGGTGGCGAACTCCCTTAGTTTGGACAAAGAGGAGACGAACTCCTAAGATTGGACAAAGAGGAGACAAACTTCTTATATTGGAGTAAGAGGAGGCGAACTCCATAGATTGGACAATGAGGAGACGAACTCCTTAGATTGCAGTAAGAGGTGGCGAACTCCTTACTTTGGACAAAGAGGAGACGAACTGCTTAGATTCGAATAAGAGGAGGCGAACTCCCTTACCTTGGACAATAAGGAGACGAACTCTAGAGATTCGACAAAGAAGAGACGAACTCTATAGATTGGACCAAGAGGAGCCGAACTCCCTTAGATTGGAGTAAGAGGAGGCGAACTCCCTTAGTTTGGACAAAGAGGAGATGAACTCCATAGATTGGACCAAGAGGAGCCCAACTCCCTTAGATTGGACAAAGAGGAGACGAACTCCTTAGATTGGACTGAGAGGAGGCGAACTCCCTTGCTTTGAACAATGAGGAGACAAACTCCATAGATTGGACAAAGAGGAGCCGAATCCCTTAGATTGGACAAAGAGGAGACTAACCCCTTAGATTGGAGTAAGAGGAGGCGAACTCCTTTACTTTAGACAATGAGGAGACGAACTCTATAGATTGGAGAAAGACAAGACGAACCCCATAGATTGGACCAAGAGGAGCCGAACTCCCATAGATTGGACAAAGAGGAGACGAACTCCTTAGATTGAAGTAAGAGGAGCCGAACTCCTTTAGATTGGACAAAGAGGAGACGAACTCCTTCGATTGGAGTAAGAGGAGGTGAAGTCCCTTAGTTTGGACAAAAGAGGAGACGAACTCCATAGATTGGACCAAGAGGAGCTGAACTCCCTTAGATGGGACAAAGAGGAGATTAACTCCTTAGATTGGACTAAGAGGAGGCGAACTCCCTTACTTTGGACAATGAGGAGACGAACTCCATATATTGGACAAAGAGGAGACGACATCCTTAGTTTGGATTAAGAGGAGGTGAACTCCCTTACTTTAAACAATGAGGAGACGAACTCCATAGATTGGACAAATTACCAAAAAAAAAAAACTCCATATATTGGACTAAGTGGTGGCGAACTCCCTTAGTTGGGACAAAGAGGGGACGAACTCCTTAGATTGGATTAAGAGGTGGCAAACTCCCATACTATGGACAAAGAGGAGACAAACTCCATAGATTAGACAGAGAGGAGACGAACTTCTTAGATTGGAGTAAGAGGAGGCGAACTCCCTTACATTGGACAAAGAGGAGAAGAACTCCTTAGATTGGAGTAAGAGGTGGCGAACTACCTTACTTTGGACAAAGAGGAGACGAACTCCTTAGATTGGAATAAGGGGAGACGAACTCCAGAGATTGGACAAAGAAGAGACGAACTCTATAGATTGGACCAAGAGGAGCCAAAATCCCTTAGATCGGACAAAGAAGAGACGAACTCCTTAGATTGGAGTAAGAGGAGGCGAACTCCCTTAGTTTGGACAAAGAGGAGACGAAGTCCATAGATTGGACCAAGAGGAGTCGAACTCACTTAGATTGGACCAACAGAGCCGACTCCATTAGCTTGGGACAAAGAGGATGACGAATCGCTTAGATTGGTAAGCGGAGAATAACTCCTTACGATTGGAGTAAGAGGAGGGTTAAACTCCCTTAGTTTGGAAAAGAGAAGGTCCGCACCCATAGATTGGACCCTAAGAAGGGAGCCGAACGCCCTTAGAATAGGCCAAGAGGAGACGAAACTCCGTTAGATTTGGACATGAGAGACGAACTGCTAGATTGGGAAAATTACCAAAAAACAAAAAACTCCATATCTTGGACAAGAGGAGACGAACTCCTTAGATTGGACTAAGAGGTGGCGAACTCCCTTAGTTTGGACAAAGAGGATACGAACTCCTTAGATTGGAGTAAGAGGTGGCGAACTCCCTTACTTTGGACAAAGAGGAGACGAACTCCATAGATTGGACCAAGAGGAGCCGAACTCCCGTAGATTGCACAAAGAGGAGACGAACTCCATAGATTGGGGTAAGAGGAGGCGAATTCCCTTACTCTGGACAAAGATGAGACGAACTCCTTAGATTCAATAAGAGGAGGCTGAACTCCTTACCTTGGCCAATAAGGAGACGAACTCTATATGATTCGACAAGAGGAGACGACCTCTATAGATTGGACCAAGAGGAGCCGAACTCCCTTAGATTGGAGTAAGAGGAGGCGAACTCCCTTAGTTTGGACAAAGAGGAGACGAACTCCATAGATTGGACCAAGAGGAGCCGAACTCCCTTATATTGGACAAAGACGAGACGAACTCCTTAGATTGGGCTGAGAGGAGGCGAACTCCCTTACTTTGGACAATGAGGAGACGAACTCCATAGATTGGACAAAGAGGAGCCGAACTCACTTAGATTGGACAAAGAGGAGACTAACCCCTTAGATTGGAGTAAGAGGAGGCGAACTCCCTTACTTTGGACAATGAGGAGACGAACTCCATAGATTGGAGAAAGAGGAGACGAACTCCGTAGATTGGACCAAGAGTAGCCGAACTCCCTTAGATTGGACAAAGAGGAGACGAACTCCTTAGATTGAAGTAAGTGGAGGCGAACTCCCTTAGTTTGGACAAAATATGGGACACCCTAACCTCCTCGTTGATAAGGGAGGGGAGAAGTCCTTAGTTTGTGACAAAAGAGGAGACGAACTCCATAGATTGACCAAGAATTAGCTGAACTCCACTTAGAGGGGACAAAGAGGAGATTACTCCTTAATTGTACTAAGAGGAGGCGACACTTCCCCTTACTTTTGGACAATGGAGGAGACGAACTCCATTATTGGACAAAGAGGAGACGACATCCTTAGTTTGGACTAAGAGGAGGTGAACTCCCTTACTTTGGACAATGAGGAGACGAACTCCATAGATTGGACAAATTACCAAAAAAAAAAAACTCCATATATTGGACTAAGTGGTGGCGAACTCCCTTAGTTGGGACAAAGAGGGGATGAACTCCTTAGATTGGATTAAGAGGTGGCAAACTCCCATACTATGGACAAAGAGGAGACAAACTCCATAGATTAGACAGAGAGGAGACGAACTTCTTAGATTGGAGTAAGAGGAGGCGAACTCCCTTACATTGGACAAAGAGGAGAAGAACTCCTTAGATTGGAGTAAGAGGTGGCGAACTACCGTACTTTGGACAAAAAGGAGACGAACTCCTTAGATTGGAATAAGCGGAGACGAACTCCAGAGATTGGACAAAGAAGAGACGAACTCTATAGATTGGACCAAGAGGAACCAAAATCCCTTAGATCGGACAAAGAAGAGACGAACTACTTAGATTGGAGTAAGAGGAGGCAAACTCCCTTAATTAGGACAATGAGGAGACGAACTCCATAGATTGGACAAATAGGAGACGAACTCCATAGATTGGACCAACAGGAGCCGAACTCCTTTAGATTGGACAAAGAGGAGACGAACTCCTTAGATTTAAGTAAGAGGAGCCGAACTCCCTTAGATTGGACAAAGAGGAGACGAACTCCTTACATTGGAGTAGGAGGAGGTAAACTCCCTTAGTTTGGACAAAGAGAAGCCGAACTCCATAGATTGGACTAAGAGGAGCCGAACTCCCTTAGATAGGACAAAGAGGAGACGAACTCCTTAGATTGGACAATGAGGAGACGAACTCCATAGATTGGACAAATTACCAAAAAAACAAAAAACTCCATATATTGGACAAAGAGTAGACGAACTCCTTAGATTGGACTAAGAGGTGGCGAACTCCCTTAGTTTGGACAAAGAGGAGACGAACTCCTAAGATTGGACAAAGAGGAGACAAACTTCTTATATTGGAGTAAGAGGAGGCGAACTCCATAGATTGGACAATGAGGAGACGAACTCCTTAGATTGGAGTAAGAGGTGGCGAACTCCTTACTTTGGACAAAGAGGAGACGAACTGCTTAGATTCGAATAAGAGGAGGCGAACTCCCTTACCTTGGACAATAAGGAGACGAACTCTAGAGATTCGACAAAGAAGAGACGAACTCTATAGATTGGACCAAGAGGAGCCGAACTCCCTTAGATTGGAGTAAGAGGAGGCGACTCCTTTAGTTTGGACAAAGAGGAGACGAACTCCATAGATTGGACCAAGAGGAGCCGAACTCCCTTAGATTGGACAAAGAGGAGACTAACCCCTTAGATTGGAGGAAGAGGAGGTGAACTCCCTTAGTTTGGACAAATGAGGAGACGAACTCCATAGATTGGACCAAGAGGAGCTGAACTCCTTTAGATAGGACAAAGAGGAGACGAACTCCTTAGATTGGACTAAGAGGAGGCGAACTCCTTTACTTTGGACAAGGAGGAGAAGAACTCCAGAGATTGGACAAAGAAGAGACGAACTCTATAGATTGGACCAAGAGGACCCGAACTCCCTTAGATAGGACAAAGAAGAGACGAATTCCATAGATTGGAGTAAGACGAGGCGAACTCCCTTAGTTTGGACATAGAGGAGACGAAATGCATAGATTGGACCAAGAGGAGCCGAACTCCCTTAGAATGGACAAAGAGGAGACGAACTCCTTAGATCGGACTGAGAGGAGGCGAACTCCCTTACTTTGAACAATGAGGAGACGAACTCCATAGATTGGACAAAGATGAGCCGAACTCCCTCACTTGGACAAAGAGGAACTACCCCCTTTTTAAAAGATGTGGAGTAGAGATGCGAACTCCCTTACTTTTGGACAATGAGGAGAACAAACTCCAGATATTGGACAAAGAGGATAAACGACTCCATAGATTGGACCAAGTGGAGCCGAACTCCATTAAATTGGACAAAGAGGAGACGAACTCCTTAGATTGGACTGAGAATAGGCGAACTCCCTTACTTTGGACAATGAGGAGCCCAACTCCCTTAGATTGGACAAAGAGGAGACGAACTCCTTAGATTGTAGAAAGAGGAGGCGAAATCCCTTAGTTTGGAAAAAGAGGAGACGAACACCATAGATTGGACCAAGAGGAGTCGAACTCCATAGATTGGAGAAAGAGGAGACGAACTCCATAGATTGGACCAAGAGGAGCCGAACTCCCTTAGATTGGACAAAGAGGAGACGAACTCTTTAGATTGAAGTAAGAGGAGCCGAACTCCTTTAGATTGGACAAAGAGGAGACGATCTCCTTAGATTGGAGTAAGAGGAGGTGAACTCCCTTAGTTTGGACAAAAGAGGAGACGAACTCCACAGATTGGACCAAGAGGAGCTGAATTCCCTTAGATAGGACAAAGAGGAGACGAACTCCTTAGATTGGACTAAGAGGAGGCGAACCTCCTTTCTTTGGACAAGTAGGAGACGAACTCCCGAAGATTGGACAAAGAGACAGACAACTCCATAGATTGGACCAAGAGGAGCCGAACTCCCTTAGATTGGACAAAGAGGAGACGAACTCCTTAGATTGGAGTAAGAGGGGGCGAACTCCCTTACTTTGGACAAAGAGGAGACGAACTCCATAGATTGGACCAAGAGGAGCCGAACTCCCTTAGATTGGACAAAGTGGAGACGAACTCCTTATATTGGACTGAGAGGAGGCGAACTCCCTTACTTTGGACAATGAGGAGACGAACTCCATAGATTGGACAAAGAGTAGCCGAACTCCCTTACATTGGACAAAGCGGAGACTAACCCCTTAGATTGGAGTAAGAGGAGGCGAACTCCCTTACTTTGGACAATGAGGAGACAAACTCCATATATTGGACAAAGAGGAGACGAACTCCATAGATTGGACCAAGTGGAGCCGAACTCCCTTAGATTGGACAAAGACGAGACGAACTCCTTAGATTGAAGTAAGAGGAACGAACTCCCTTATATTGGACAAAGAGGAGACGAACTCCTTACAATGGAGGAAGAGGAGGTGAACTCCCTTAGTTTGGACAAAGAGGAGACGAACTCCATAGATCGGACAAAGAGGAGACTAACCCCTTAGATTGGAGTAAGAGGAAGCGAACTCCCTTAGTATGGACAAAGAGGAGACGAACACCATGGATTGGACGAAGAGGAGCCGAACTCCCTTAAATTGGACAAAGAGGAGACGAACTCCTTAGATTGGACTGAGAATAGGCGAACTCCCTTACTTTGGACAATGAGGAGCCCAACTCCCTTAGATTGGACAAAGAGGAGACGAACTCCTTAGATTCGAGAAAGAGGAGGCGAACTCCCTTAGTTTGGACAAAGAGGAGACGAACTCCATAGATTGGACCAAGAGGAGCCGAACTCCCTTAGATTGGAGAAAGAGGAGACGACTCCATATATTGGAACCAAGAGGAGCCGAACTCCCTTAGATTGGACAAAGCGCGACGAACTCTTTAATGCAGTAACGAGTACCGAACTCCTTTTAGAATTGGACAAAGAGAGACGACTCCTTAGATTGGAGTAAGAGGAGTGACCTCCCTTCGTTTGGACAAAAAGGAGACGAACTCCACAGATTGTACCATAGGAGCTGAATCCCTTAGATAGGACAAGAGTACGCACTCCTTAAGATTGGAACTAAAGGAGCGAACTCCTTTACTTTGGACAAAGAGGAGACGAACTCCAGAGACTGGACAAAGAAGAGACGAACTCTATAGATTGGACCAAGAGGAGCCGAACTCCCTTAGATAGGACAAAGAAGAGACGAACTCCTTAGATTGGAGTAAGAGGAGGCGAACTCCCTTAGTTTGGACATAGAGGAGACAAAATGCATAGATTGGACCAAGAGGAGCCGAACTCCCTTAGAATGGACAAAGAGGAGACGAACTCCTTAGATTGGACTGAGAGGAGGCGAACTCCCTTACTTTGAACAATGAGGAGACGAACTCCATAGATTGGACAAAGAGGAGCCGAACTCCCTTAGATTGGACAAAGAGGAAACGAACTCCTTAGATTGGACCAAGAGGAGCCGAACTCCATTAGATTGGACAAAGAGGAAGACGAACTCCTTAGATTGGAGTAAGAGGAGGTGAACTCCCTTATTTTGGACAAAGAGGAGACGAACTCCATAGATTGGACCAAGAGGAGCTGAACTCCCTTAGATGGGACAAAGAGGAGATTAACTCCTTAGATTGGACTAAGAGGAGGCGAACTCCCTTACTTTGGACAATGAGGAGACGAACTCCATAGATTGGACAAAGAGGAGACGAACTCCTTAGATTGGACTAAGAGGAGGCGAACTCCTTTACTTTGGACAAGGAGGAGAAGAACTCCAGAGATTGGACAAAGAAGAGACGAACTCTATAGATTGGACCAAGAGGACCCGAACTCCCTTAGATAGGACAAAGAAGAGACGAATTCCATAGATTGGAGTAAGACGAGGCGAACTCCCTTAGTTTGGACATAGAGGAGACGAAATGCATAGATTGGACCAAGAGGAGCCGAACTCCCTTAGAATGGACAAAGAGGAGACGAACTCCTTAGATCGGACTGAGAGGAGGCGAACTCCCTTACTTTGAACAATGAGGAGACGAACTCCATAGATTGGACAAAGAGGAGCCGAACTCCCTCAGATTGGACAAAGAGGAGACTAACCCCTTAGATTGGAGTAAGGGGAGGCGAACTCCCTTACTTTGGACAATGAGGAGACAAACTCCATATATTGGACAAAGAGGAGACGAACTCCATAGATTGGACCAAGTGGAGCCGAACTCCCTTAGATTGGACAAAGACGAGACGAACTCCTTAGATTGAAGAAAGAGGAGCCGAACTCCCTTAGATTGGACAAAGAGGAGACGAACTCCTTACAATGGAGTAAGAGGAGGTGAATGAACTCCTTAGTTGGACAACAGAGGAGACGAATCATAAGATGGATCAAGAGGAGCAGAAACTCCCTTGGAGAGGGACAAGAGGAGACGAATCCTTAGATGGACAATGAGGGGGAGACGAACTCCATAGATTGGAACAAATGTACCAAAAAAACAAAAAAAAACCCATAGATTGGACCAAAAGGAGACGAACTCCTTAGATTTGACCGAGGGGAGACGAACTACTTAGATTAGACCAAAGGGAGACGAACTTCAAAAGATTGGACAAAAAGGAGGCGAACTCCTTAGATTGGACCAAGAGGACCGAACTCCCTTAGCTAGGGCAAGAAGGGACGAATTTCCATAGATTGGAGAGAGGAGGCGACCCCTTAGTTTGGACATAGATGGAGACGAGAATGCATAGATTGGGACCAAGAGGAGCCGAATACATTAGAATGGACAAAGAGGAGACGAACTCCTTAGATCGGACTGAGAGGTGGCGAACTCCCATACTTTGAACAATGAGGAGACGAACTCCATAGATTGGACAAAGAGGAGCCGAACTCCCTTAGATTGGACAAAGAGGAAACGAACTCATTAGATTGAAGTAAGAGGAGCCGAACTCCTTTAGATTGGACAAATAGGAGACGAACTCCTTAGATTGGAGTAAGAGGAGGTGAAATCCCTTAGTTTGGACAAAAGAGGAGCCGAACCCATAAGATTGGACCAAGAGGAGCGACTCCCTAAGATTGGACAACGAGGAAACGAATCATAGATTGAAAGTAGAGTAAGAGGAGTCGAACTCCCTTAGATTGGACAAAGAGGAGACGAACTCCTTAGATTGGAGTAAGAGGAGGTGAACTCCCTTAGTTTGGACAAAAGAGGAGCCGAACTCCATAGATTGGACCAAGAGGAGCTGAACTCCCATAGATTGGACAAAGAGGAGACTAACCCCTTAGATTGGAGTAATAGGAGGCGAACTCCTTACAATGGAGTAAGAGGAGGTGAACTCCCTTAGTTTCGACAAAGAGGAGACGAACTCCATAGATTGGACCAAGAGGAGCCGAACTCCCTTAGATAGGACAAAGAGGAGACGAACTCCTTAGATTGGACAATGAGGAGACGAACTCCATAGATTGGACAAATTACCAAAAAAACAAAAAACTCCATAGATTGGACAAAACGGAGACGAACTCCTTAGATTGGACTAAGAGGTGGCGAACTCCCTTAGTTTGGACAAAGAGGAGATGAACTCCTTAGATTGGAGTAAGAGGTGGCGAACTCCCTTACTTTGATCAAAGAGGAGACGAACTCCATAGATTGGACAAAGAGGAGACAAACTTCTTCGATTGGAGTAAGAGGAGGCGAACTCCATAGATTGGACAAAGAGGAGACGAACTCCTTAGATTGGAGTAAGAGGTGGCGAACTCCATACTTTGGACAAAGAGGAGACGAACTCCTTAGATTGGAATAAGAGGAGGCGAACTCCCTTACTTTGGACAAAGAGGAGACGAACTCGAGAGATTGGACAAGGAAGAGACGAACTCCATAGATTGGACCAAGAGGAGCCGAACTCTGAGATTGGACAAAGAATAGACGAACTCCTTGTTGGATTAAGAGGAGGCGAACTCCTTAGTTTGGACAAGCGGAGACACTCCATAGATTGACCCAAGAGGGAGCCGAACTCCTTAGATTGGACAAAGAAGGAGACGACCTCCTTAGTTTGCTGAAGGGAAAACTCCCTTCCTTTGGACAATGATGAGACGAACTCCATAAAAAATTGGGAAAGAGGAG
Organism: Melaleuca alternifolia; assembly: GCA_019926035.1. NCBI lineage: Eukaryota > Viridiplantae > Streptophyta > Magnoliopsida > Myrtales > Myrtaceae > Melaleuca > Melaleuca alternifolia. The sequence goes on along the minus strand of JAGKPW010003096.1, from coordinate 807 downwards.
ACGAACTCCATAGATTGGACCAAGAGGAGCTGAACTCCCTTAGATTGGACAAAGACGAGACGAACTCCTTAGATTGAAGTAAGAGGAGCCGAACTCCCTTAGATTGGACAAAGAGGAGACTAACCCCTTACATTGGAGTAAGAGGAGGCGAACTCCCTTACTTTGGACAATGAGTGGACGAACTCCATAGATTGGAGAAAGAGGAGAGAAACTCCATAGATTGGACCAAGAGGAGCCGAACTCCCTTAGATTGGACAAAGAGGAGACGAACTCCTTAGATTGAAGTAAGAGGAGCCGAACTCCTTTAGATTGGACAAAGACGAGACGAACTCCTTAGATAGAAGTAAGAGGAGCCGAACTCCCTTAGATTGGACAAAGAGGAGACGAACTCCTTACAATGGAGTAAGAGGAGGTGAACTTCCCTTAGTTTGGACAAAGAGGAGACGAACTCCATAGATTGGATCAAGAGGAGCCGAACTCCCTTAGATAGGACAAAGAGGAGACGAACTCCTTAGATTGGACAATGAGGAGGCGAACTCCATAGATTGGACAAATTACCAAAAAAACAAAAAACTCCATAGATTGGACAAAACGGAGACGAACTCCTTAGATTGGACTAAGAGGTGGCGAACTCCCTTAGTTTGGACAAAGAGAAGACGAACTCCTTAGATTGGAGTAAAAGGTGGCGAACTCCCTTACTTTGGACAATGAGGAGACGAACTCCATCGATTGGACAAAGAGGAGACGAACTCCTTAGATTGGAGTAAGAGGGGGCGAACTCCCTTAGATTGGACAAAAGAGGAGACG
>JAGKPW010003095.1:0-17500 GCA_019926035.1 Melaleuca alternifolia | reverse complement strand
CTCTTTGTCCAATCTATGGAGTTCGTCTCCTCATTGTTCAAAGTAAGGGAGTTCGCCACCTCTCAGTCCGATCTAAGGAGTTCGTCTCCTCTTTGTCCATTCTAAGGTAGTTCGGCTCCTCTTGGTCCAATCTATGCATTTCGTCTCCTCTATGTCCAAACTAAGGGAGTTCGCCTCCTCTTACTCCAATCTATGGAGTTCGTCTCTTCTTTGCCCTATCTAAGGGAGTTCGTGTCCTCTTGGTCCAATCTATAGAGTTCGTCTCTTCCTTGTCCAATCTCTGGAGTTCGTCTCCTCCTTGTCCAAATTAAATGAGTTCGCCTCCTCTAAGTCCAATCTAAGGAGTTCGTCTCCTCTTTGTCCTATCTAAGGGAGTTCAGCTCCTCTTGGTCCAATCTATGGAGTTCGTCTCCTCATTGTCCAAAGTAAGGGAGTTCGCTTCCTCTTAGTCCAATCTAAGGAGGTCGTCTCCTCTTTTGTCCAATCTATGGAGTTCGTCTCCTCATTGTCCAAAGTAAGGGACTTCGCCTCCTCTTAGTCCAATCTAAGGAGTTTGTCTCCTCTTTGTCCAATCTATGGAGTTCGTCTCCTCGTTGTCCAAAGTAAGGGAGTTCGCCTCCTCTTACTCCAATCTAAGGAGTTCGTCTCCTCTTTGTCCAATCTAAGGGAGTTCGGCTCCTCTTGTTCCAATCTATGGAGTTCGTCTCCTCTTTGTCCAAACTAAGGGAGTTCGCCTCTTCTTACTCCAATCTAAGGAGTTCGTCTCCTCTTTGTCCATTCTAAGGGAGTTCGGCTCCTCTTGGTCCAATCTTTGCATTTCGTCTCCTCTATGTCCAAACTAAGGGAGTTCGCCTCCTCTTACTCCAATCTATGGAGTTCGTCTCTTCTTTGCCCTATCTAAGGGAGTTCGGGTCCTCTTGGTCCAATCTATAGAGTTCGTCTCTTCCTTGTCCAATCTCTGGAGTTCATCTCCTCCTTGTCCAAATTAAATGAGTTCGCCTCCTCTAAGTCCAATCTAAGGAGTTCGTCTCCTCTTTGTCCTATCTAAGGGAATTCAGCTCCTCTTGGTCCAATCTGTGGAGTTCGTCTCCTCTTTTGTCCAAACTAAGGGAGTTCACCTCCTCTTACTCCAATCTAAGCGAGTTAGTCTCATCTTTGTCCAATCTAAGGGAGGTCGACTCCTCTTAGTCCAATCTATGGAGTTCGTCTCCTCTTTGTCCAATCTTTGGAGTTCTTCTCCTCTTTGTCCAAACTAAGGGAGTTCGCCACCTCTTACTCCAATCTAAGGAGTTCGTCTCCTCTTTTTCCATTGTAAGGGAGTTCGCCTCCTCTTACTCCAATCTAAGGAGTTCGGCTCCTCTTTGTCCAATCTAAGGGAGTTCGGCTCCTCTTGGTCCAATCTATGGAGTTCGTCTCCTCTTTGTCGAATCTAAGGGAGTTGCTCATCTTGGTCAATCTATGGAGTTAGTCTCCTCTTTGTCCAATCTAAGGGAGTTCGGCTCCTCATTGTCCAACGTAAGGGAGTTCGCCTCCTCTTACTCCAATCTAAGGGGTTAGTCTCCTCTTTGTCCAATCTAAGGGAGTTCGGCTCCTCTTTGTCCAATATATGGAGTTCGTCTCTTCATTGTCCAAAGTAAGGGAGTTCGCCTCCTCTTACTCCAATCAAAGGGGTTAGTCTCCTCTTTGTCCAATCTAAGGGAGTTCAGCTCCACTTTGTCCAATCTATGGAGTTCGTCTCCTCATTGTCCAAAGTAAGGGAGTTCGCCTCCTCTTAGTCCAATCTAAGGAGTTCATCTCCTCTTTGTCCAATCTAAGGGAGTTCGGCTCCTCTTGGTCCAATCTATGAAGTTCGTCTCTTCATTGTCCAATCTCTGGAGTTCGTCACCTCTTTGTCCAAAGTAAGGGAGTTCGCCACCTCTTTGTCCAATCTAAGGAGTACGTCTCCTCTTTGTCCTATCTAAGGGAGTTCGGCTCCCCTTGTTCCAGTCTGTGGAGTTCGCCTCCTCTTTGTCCAAACTAAGGGAGTTCGCCTCCTCTTACTCCAATCTAAGGAGTTCGTCTCCTCTTTGTCCATCTTAGGGAGTTCGGGCTTACTCTTGGTCCAATCTATGGAGTTCGTCTCCTCTTTGTCAAAATCTATGGAGGTGTCTCCTCAAATTGCACAAGTAAGGGAGGGCGCCTCCTCTTACTCCAATCTAAGGGTTGTCTCCTCTTTGGTCCATATCTGCAAGGTTGAAGTTCGGGCTCCTTGTCCAACTATGGAGTTCGTCTCCTCATTGTCCAAAGTAAGGGAGTTCGCCTCCTCTCAGTCCAATATAAGGAGTTCGTCTCCACTTTGTCCAATCTAAGGGAGTTCGGCTCCTCTTGGTCCAATCTATGGAGTTCGTCTCCTCTTTGTCCAATATATGGAGCTCGTCTCCTCATTGTCCAAAGTAAGGGAGTTCGCCTCCTCTTACTCCAATCTAAGGGGTTAGTCTCCTCTTTGTCCAATCTAAGGGAGTTCTGCTCCACTTTGTCCAATCTATGGAGGTCGTCTACTCATTGTTCTAAGTAGGGAGTTCGCTCCTATCAGTCCGATCTAAGGGTTCGTCCCTCTTTGCCATTCTAAGGAGTCGGCTCCTCTTGGTCCAATCTTGCATTTAGCTCCTTCATGCCAAAATAAGGGAGTTCGCCTCCTCTTACTCCAATCTATGGAGTTCGTCTCTTCTTTGCCCTATCTAAGGGAGTTCGGGTCCTCTTGGTCCAATCTATAGAGTTCGTCTCTTCCTTGTCCAATCTCTGGAGTTCATCTCCTCCTTGTCCAAATTAAATGAGTTCGCCTCCTCTAAGTCCAATCTAAGGAGTTCGTCTCCTCTTTGTCCTATCTAAGGGAATTCAGCTCCTCTTGGTCCAATCTATGGAGTTCGTCTCCTCTTTTGTCCAAAATAAGGGAGTTCACCTCCTCTTACTCCAATCTAAGGAGTTCGTCTCCTCTTTGTCCAATCTAAAGGAGTTCGGCTCCTCTTACTTCAATCTAAGGCGTTCGTCTCCTCTTTGTCCAATCTAAGGAAGTTCGGCTCCTCTTGGTCCAAACTATGGAGTTCGTCTCCTCTTTCTCCAATCTATGGAGTTCGTGCACTCATTGTCCAAAGTAAGGAAGTTCGCCTCCTCTTACTCCAATGTAAGGGGTTAGTCTCCTCTTTGTCCAATCTAAGGGAGTTCGGCTCCACTTTGTCCTATCTATGGAGTTCGTCTCCTCATTGTCCAATCTAAGGAGTTCGTCTCCTCTTTGTCCTATCTAAGGGAGTTCGTCTCCTCTTGATCCAATCTATGGAGTTCGTCTCCTCATTGTCCAAAGTAAGGGAGTTCGCCTCCTCTTACTCCAATCTAAGGGGTTAGTCTCCTCTTTGTCCAATCTAAGGGAGTTCGGCTCCTCTTTGTCCAATATATGGAGTTCGTCTCTTCATTGTCCAAAGTAAGGGAGTTCGCCTCCTCTTACTCCAATCAAAGGGGTTAGTCTCCTCTTTGTCCAATCTAAGGGAGTTCAGCTCCACTTTGTCCAATCTATGGAGTTCGTCTCCTCATTGTCCAAAGTAAGGGAGTTCGCCTCCTCTTAGTCCAATCTAAGGAGTTCGTCTCCTCTTTGTCCAATCTAAGGGAGTTCGGCTCCTCTTGGTCCAATCTATGAAGTTCGTCTCTTCATTGTCCAATCTCTGGAGTTCGTCACCTCTTTGTCCAAAGTAAGGGAGTTCGCCACCTCTTTGTCCAATCTAAGGAGTACGTCTCCTCTTTGTCTTATCTAAGGGATTTCGGCTCCCCTTGGTCCAATCTGTGGAGTTCGTCTCCTCTTTGTCCAAACTAAGGGAGTTCGCCACCTCTTTGTCCAATCTAAGGAGTTGGTCTCCTCTTTGTCCAATCTAAGGGAGTTCGGCTCCTCTTGGTCCAATCTATGGAGTTCGTCTCCTCTTTGTCCAATCTATGGAGTTCGTCTCCTCATTGTCCCAAGTAAGGGAGTTCGCCTCCTCTTACTCCAATCTAAGGGTTAGTCTCCTCTTTGTCCAATCTAAGGGAGTTCGGCTCCTCTTTGTCCAACCTATGGAGTTCGTCTCCTCATTGTCCAAAGTAAGGGAGTTCGCCTCCTCTCAGTCCAATATAAGGAGTTCGTCTCCACTTTGTCCAATCTAAGGGAGTTCGGCTCCTCTTGGTCCAACTCTATGGCAGTTAGTCTCCCTCTTTTTTGTCCCCCAAATATATGGAGCTCGTCTCTCATTGTCCAAAGTAAGGTGAGTTCGCCTCCTCTTACTCAAATCTAAGGGGTGTCTCCCTTTGTCAACTAAGGGAGTTCGGCTCCTCTTTGTCCAATCTATGGAGTTCGTCTCCTCATTGTTCAAAGTATGGGAGTTCGCCTCCTCTCAGTCCAATATAAGGAGTTCGTCTCCTCTTTGTCCAATCTAAGGGAGTTCGGCTTCTCTTGGTCCAATCTATGCATTTCGTCTGCTCTATGTCCAAACTAAGGGAGTTCGCCTCCTCTTACTCCAATCTATGGAGTTCGTCTCTTCTTTGCTCTATCTAAGGGAGTTCGGGTCCTCTTGGTCCAATCTATAGAGTTCGTCTCTTCCTTGTCCAATCTCTGGAGTTCGTCTCCTCCTTGTCCAAGGGGTTAGTCTCCTCTTTGTCCAATCTAAGGGAGTTCGGCTCCTCTTACTTCAATCTAAGGAGTTCGTCTCGTCTTTGTCCAATCTAAGGGAGTTCGGCTCCTCTTGGTCCAATCTATGGAGTTCGTCTCCTCTTTGCCCAATATATGGAGTTCGTCTCCTCATTCTCCAAAGTAAGGGAGTTCGCCTCCTCTTACTCCAATCTAAGGGGTTAGTCTCCGCTTTGTCCAATGTAAGGGAGTTCGGCTACTCTTTGTCCAATCTATGGAGTTCGTCTCCTCATTGTCCAAAGTAAGGGAGTTCGCCTCCTCTTACTCCAATCTAAGGGGTTAGTCTCCTCTTTGTCCAATCTAAGGGAGTTCAGCTCCACTTTGTCCAATCTATGGAGTTCGTCTCCTCATTGTCCAAAGTAAGGGAGTTAGCCTCCTCTTAGTCCAATCTAAGGAGGTAATATCTCTTTGGTCAATCCTAAGGAGAGTTCGGCTCCTCTTGGTCCATCTATGAAGTTCGTCTCTTCATGTCAATCTATTCCTTCTTGGAGTTCGTCAACTCATTGTCCAAAGTAAGGGAGTTCGCCTCCTCTTACTCCAATCTAAGGGGTTAGTCTCCTCTTTGTCCAATCTAAGGGAGTTCGGCTCCTCTTACTTCAATCTAAGGAGTTCGTCTCGTCTTTGTCCAATCTAAGGGAGTTCAGTTCCTCTTGGTCCAATCTATGAAGTTCGTCTCCTCTTTGTCCAATATATGGAGTTCGTCTCCTCATTGTCCAAAGTAAGGGAGTTCGCCTCCTCTTACTTCAATCTAAGAGGTTAGTCTCCTCTTTGTCCAATTTAAGGGAGTTCAGCTCCTCTTTGTCCAATCTATGGAGTTCGTCTCCTCATTGTTCAAAGTAAGGGAGTTCGCCTCCTCTTAGTCCGATCTAAGGAGTTCGTCTCCTCTTTGTCCAAAGTAAGGAGTTCGCCACCTCTTACTCCAATCTAAGGAGTTCGTCTCCTCTTTGTCCAATCTATGGAGTTCGCTTCCTCTTACTCCAATCTAAGAAGTTTGTCTCCTCTTGTCCAATCTATGGAGTTCGTCTCCTCTTTGTCCAAAGTAAGGTGTGTTCGCACACCTCTTACTCAAATCTAAGGTCGTATCCTCTTTTGTCCAAACTAAGGGATGTTCGCCACCTCTTAGCCCAACTAAGCAGGTCGTATCATCTTGGTCAATATATGGGTTTTTTTGTTTTTTTGGGTAATTTGGTCAAATATGGAGTTAGCTCTTTCATGTCCAATTAAGAGTCGTCTGATCTTTGTCCATAATGGAGTTTTTTATTTTTTTTCTTAATTGTCAATCTATGTAGTTAGTCTCTCATGTCCAAGTAAGGAGTTCGTCTCCTCTTTGTCCTATCTAAGGGAGTCCGCTCTCTGAGAATCCAATGATGGAGTTCGTCTCTCATTGCCAAAGAAGGGAGTTCGCATCTTACTCCAATCTAAGGGGTTAGTCTCCTATTTTCCAATCTAAGGATTAGCCACCTCTGAATCCAATCTAAGGAAGTTCGTCGCGGGTTTGGCCATCTATGGGTTTTTGTTTTTGGAATTGTCCTATCTATGGAGTTCGTCTCCTCATTGTCCAATCTAAGGAGTTCGTCTCCTCTTTGTCTTATCTAAGGGAGTTCGGCTCATCTTGATCCAATCTATGGAGTTCGTCTCCTCTTTGTCCAAACTAAGGGAGTTCACCTCCTCTTACTCCATTGTAAGGAGTTCGTCTCCTCTTTGCCCTATCTAAGGGAGTTCGGCTCCTCTTTCTTCAATCTAAGGAGTTCGTCTCGTCTTTGTCCAATCTAAGGGAGTTCGGCTCCTCTTGGTCCAATCTATAGAGTTCGTCTCCTCTTTGTCCAAACTAAGGGAGTTCACCTCCTCTTTTTCCATTGTAAGGAGTTCGTCTCCTCTTTGTCCAATCTAAGGGAGTTCGGCTCCTCTTACTTCAATCTAAGGAGTTCGTCTCGTCTCTGTCCAATCTAAGGGAGTTCGACTCCTCTTGGTCCAATCTATAGAATTCGTCTCCTCTTTGTCCAATATATGGAGTTCGTCTCCTCATTGTCCAAAGTAAGGGAGTTCGCCTCCTCTTACTCCAATCTAAGGTGTTAGTCTCCTCTTTGTCCAATCTAAGGGAGTTCGGCTCCTCTTTGTCCAATCTATGGAGTTCGTCTCCTCATTGTTCCAAGTAAGGGAGTTCGCCTCCTCTCAGTCCGATCTAAGGAGTTCGTCTCCTCTTTGTCCATTCTAAGGGAGTTCGGCTCCTCTTGGTCCAATCTATGCATTTCGTCTCCTCTATGTCCAAACTAAGGGAGTTCGCCTCCTTTTACTCCAATCTATGGAATTCGTCTCTTCTTTGTCCTATCTAAGGGTGTTCGGGTCCTCTTGGTCCTATCTATAGAGTTCGTCTCTTCTTTGTCCAATCTCTGGAGTTCGTCTCCTCCTTGTCCAAAGTAAAGGAGTTCGCCTCCTCTTAGTCCAATCTAAGGAGGTCGTCTCCTCTTAGTCCTATCTAAGGGAGTTCAGCTCCTCTTGGTCCAATCTATGGAGTTCGTCTCCTCTTTTGTCCAAACTAAGGGAGTTCACCTCCTCTTACTGCAATCTAAGGAGTTTTTTTTTTTTTTTTTGGTAAAGTCTGCAATCTAAGGAGTTCGTCTCCTCTTTGTCCAATCTAAGAAGTTTGTGTCCTCTTTGTTCAATATATGGAGTTCGTCTCCTCTTTGTCCAAAGTAAGGGAGTTCGCCACCTCTTACTCCAATCTAAGGAGTTCATCTCCGCTTTGTCCAAACAAAGGGAGTTCGCCACCTCTTAGTCCAATCTAAGGAGTTCGTCTCCTCTTTGTCCAATCTATGGAGTTTATTGTTTTTTTGGTAATTTGTCCAATCTATGGAGTTCGTCTCCTCATTGTCCAATCTAAGGAGTTCGTCTCCTCTTTGTCCTATCTAAGGTAGTTCGGCTCCTCTTGATCCAATCTATGGAGTTCGTCTCTTCTTTGTCCAATCTCTCGAGTTCGTCTCCTCTTCGTCCAATCTAAGGAGTTCGTCTCCTCTTAGTCCTATCTAAGGGAGTTCAGCTCCTCTTGGTCCAATCTATGGAGTTCGTCTCCTCTTTTGTCCAAACTAAGGGAGTTCACCTCCTCTTACTGCAATCTAAGGAGTTCGTCTCCTCTTTGTCCAATCTAAGAAGTTTGTGTCCTCTTTGTTCAATATATGGAGTTCGTCTCCTCTTTGTCCAAAGTAAGGGAGTTCGCCTCCTCTTATTCCAATCTAAGGAGTTCCTCTCCTCTTTGTCCAAAGTAAGGAGTTCGCCACCTCTTACTCCATTCTAAGGAGTTCGTCTCCTCTTTGTCCAATCTATGGAGTTCGCTTCCTCTTACTCCAATCTAAGAAGTTTGTCTCCTCTTGTCCAATCTATGGAGTTCGTCTCCTCTTTGTCCAAAGTAAGGGAGTTCGCCACCTCTTACTCCAATCTAAGGAGTTCATCTTCTCTTTGTCCAAACTAAGGGAGTTCGCCACCTCTTAGTCCAATCTAAGGAGTTTGTATCCTCTTTGTCCAATCTAATGGAAGGTTTTTGTTTTTTTGGCTATTGTCCAATCTATGGAGTTCGTTCCTCATTGTCCAATCTAAGGAGTTCGTCTCCTCTTTGTCCTATCTAAGGGAGTTCGGCTCCTCTTGATCCAATCTATGGAGTTCGTCTCCTCTTTGTCCAAACTAAGGGAGTTCACCTCCTCTTACTCCAATCCAAGGAGTTCGTCTCCTCTTTGTCCAATCTAAGGGAGTTCGGCTCCTCTTACTTCAATCTAAGGAGTTCGTCTCCTCTTTGTCCAATCTAAGGGAGTTCGGCTCCTCTTGGTCCAATCTATGGAGTTCGTCTCCTCTTTGTCCAATATATGGAGTTCGTCTCCTCTTTGTCCAAACTAAGGGAGTTCACCTCCTCTTCCTCCATTGTAAGGAGTTCGTCTCCTCTTTGTCCAATATAAGGGAGTTCGGCTCCTCTTACTTCAATCTAAGGAGTTCGTCTCGTCTTTGTCCAATCTAAGGGAGTTCGGCTCCTCTTGGTCCAATCTATGGAGTTCGTCTCCTCTTTGCCCAATATATGGAGTTCGTCTCCTCATTCTCCAAAGTAAGGGAGTTCGCCTCCTCTTACTCCAATCTAAGGGGTTAGTCTCCTCTTTGTCCAATCTAAGGGAGTTCGGCTCCTCTTTGTCCAATCTATGGAGTTCGTCTCCTCATTGTTCAAAGTATGGGAGTTCGCCACCTCTCAGTCCGATCTAAGGAGTTCGTCTCCTCTTTGTCCATTCTAAGGGAGTTCGGCTCCTCTTGGTCCAATCTATGCATTTCGTCTCCTCTATGTCCAAACTAAGGGAGTTCGCCTCGTCTTACTCCAATCTATGGAATTCGTCTCTTCTTTGTCCTATCTAAGGGAGTTCGGGTCCTCTTGGTTCAATCTATAGAGTTCGTCTCTTCTTTGTCCAATCTCTGGAGTTCGTGTCCTCCTTGTCCAAAGTAAAGTAGTTCGCCTCCTTTTAGTCCAATCTAAGGAGTTCGTCTCTTTTTTGTCCTATCTAAGGGAGTTCAGCTCCTCTTGTTCCAATATATGGAGTTCGTCTCCTCTTTTGTCCAAACTAAAGGGAGTTCACCTCCTCTTACTCCAATCTAAGGAATTCGTTCTCATATTGTCCAATCTATAAGAGTCTCGGCTCCTCTTATTTCAATCTAGGAGTTCGTCTCCATTTGTCCAATCTAAGGGAGTCGGCTCCTCTTGGTCCAATCTATCGGAGTTAGCTCATCTTTCTCAATTATTTACGGAGTTCGTCTCTCATTGTCCAAAGTAAGGGAGTGGCGCCTCTTACTCCAATCTAAGGGGTTATATCCCTCTTTGTCCAATCTAAGGGAGTTAGTGCTCCTCTTTGTAAATTCTATGGAGTTAGTCATCCTCATGTCCAAAGTAGGGAGTTCGCCTACCCTCTCAGGCACAATCTAAGGGGTTAGTCTCCTCTTTGTCCAATCTAAGGGAGTTCGGCTCCTCTTGGTCCAATCTATGGAGTTCGTCTCCTCTTTGTCCAAACTAAAGGAGTCGCCTCCTCTTACTCCAATCTAAGGGAGTTCGGCTCCTCTTGGTCCAATCTATAGAGTTCGTCTCTTCTTTGTCGAATCTCTAGAGTTCGTCTCCTTATTGTCCAAGGTAAGGGAGTTCGCCTCCTCTTATTCGAATCTAAGCAGTTCGTCTCCTCTTTGTCCAAAGTAAGGAGTTCGCCACCTCTTACTCCAATCTAAGGAGTTCGTCTCCTCATTGTCCAATCTATGGAGTTCGCCTCCTCTTACTCCAATATAAGAAGTTTGTCTCCTCTTTGTCCAATCTTAGGAGTTCGTCTCCTCTTTGTCCAAACTAAGGGAGTTCGCCACCTCTTAGTCCAATCTAAGGAGTTCGTCTACTCTTTGTCCAATATATGGAGTTTTTTGTTTTTTTGGTAATTTGTCCAATCTATGGAGTTCGTCTCCTCATTGTCCAATCTAAGGAGTTCGTCTCCTCTTTGTCCTATCTAAGGGAGTTCGGCTCCTCTTAGTCCAATCTATGGAGTTCGGCTTCTCTTTGTCCAAATATGGAGTTTTTTGTTTTTTTGGTAATTTGTCCAATCTATGGAGTTCGTCTCCTCATTGTCCAATCTAAGGAGTTCGTCTCCTCTTTGTCCTATCTAAGGGAGTTCGGCTCCTCTTAGTCCAATCTATGGAGTTCGGCTTCTCTTTGTCCAAACTAAGGGAGTTTACCTCAATGTAAGGAGTTCGTCTCCTCTTTGTCCAATCTAAGGGAGTTCGGCTCCTCTTACTTCAATCTAAGGAGTTCGTCTCCTCTTTGTCCAATCTATGGGAGTTCGGCTCCTGTTGGTCCAATCTATGGAGTTCGTCTCCTCTTTGTCCAATCTATGGAGTTCGTCTCCTCATTGTCCTAATTAAGGGAGTTTGCCTCCTCTTACTCCAATCTAAGGAGTTCGTCTCTTCTTTGTCCGATCTAAGGGATTTTGGCTCCTCTTGGTCCATTCTATAGAGTTCGTCTCTTCTTTGTCCAATCTCTGGAGTTCGTCTCCGCTTATTCCAATCTAAGGAGTTCGTCTCCTTTTTGTCCAAAGTACGGTAGTTCGCCACCTCTTACTCCAATCTAAGGAGTTCTTCTCCTCTTTGTCCAATGTAAGGGAGTTCGCCTCCTCTTACTCCAATCTAAGAAGTTCGTCTCCCCTTTGTCCAATCTATGGAGTTTGTCTCCTCTTTGTCCATAGTATGGGAGTTTGCCACCTCTTAATCCAATCTAAGGAGTTCGTCCCCTCTTTGTCCCAACTAAGGGAGTTCGCCACCACTTAGTCCAATATATGGAGTTTTTTTTTTTTGGTAATTTGTCCAATCTATGGAGTTCGTCTCCTCATTGTCCAAAGTAGGGAGTTCACCTCCTCTTAGTTTCTCCTCTTTGTCCAAACGTAAGGGAGTTCGCCTCCACTTACTCCAATCTAAGGAGTTCGTCTCCTCTTTTCCAATCTATGGAGTTCGTCTCCTCATTGTCCAAAGTAAGGGAGTTCGCCTCCTCTTAGTCCAATCTAAGGAGGTCGTCTCCTCTTTTGTCCAATCTATGGAGTTCGTCTCCTCATTGTCCAAAGTAAGAGAGTTCGCCTCCTCTTAGTCCAATCTATGGAGTTCGTCTCCTCTTTGTCCAATCTATAGAGTTCGTCTCCTCATTGTCCAAAGTAAGGGAGTTTTCCTCCTCTTACTCCAATCTAAGGGGTTAGTCTCCTCTTTGTCCAATCTAAGGGAGTTCAGCTCCACTTTGTCCAATCTATGGAGTTCGTCTCCTCATTGTCCAAAGTAAGGGAGTTCGCCTCCTCTCAGTCCAATCTTAGGAGTTCGTCTCCTCTTTGTCCAATCTAAGGGATTTCGGCTCCTCTTCGTCCAATCTATGGTGTTCGTCTCCTCTTTGTCCAAACTAAGGGAGTTCGCCTGCTCTTACTCCAATCTAAGGGGTTAGTCTCCTCTTTGTCCAATCTAAGGGATTCGGCTCCTCTTTGTCCAATCTATGGAGTTTGTCTCCTCATTGTTCAAAGCAAGGGAGTTCGCCTCCTCTCAGTCCAATCTAAGGAGTTCGTCTCCTCTTTGTCCAATCTAAGGGAGTTCGGCTCCTCTTGGTCCAATCTATGCAGTTCGTCTCCTCTTTGTCCAAACTAAGGGAGTTCGCCTCCTCTTACTCCAATCTAAGGAGTTCGTCTCTTCTTTGTCCTATCTAAGGGAGTTCGGCTCCTCTTGGTCCAATCTATAGAGTTCGTCTCTTCTTTGTCCAGTCTCTGGAGTTCGTCTCCTCTTTGTCCAAAGTAAAGGAGTTCGCCTCCTCTTAGTCCAATCTAAGGAGTTCGTCTCCTCTTTGTCCTATCTAAGGGAGTTCAGCTCCTCTTGGTCCAATCTATAGAGTTCGTCTCCTCTTTTGTCCAAACTAAGGGAGTTCACCTCCTCCTACTCCAATCTAAGGAGTTCGTCTCCTCTTTGTCCAATCTAAAGGAGTTCGGCTCCTCTTACTTCAATCTAAGGAGTTCGTCTCCTCGTTGTCCAATCTAAGGGAGTTCGGCTCCTCTTTGTCCAAAGTAAGGGAGTTCGTCTCCTCTTTCTTCTCCATCTATGGAGTTCCGTCCTCCTCCTCCTCCTGTCCAAATAAGGAGTTCGCCTCCTCTTACTCCAATCTAAGGGGTTAGTCTCCTCTTTGTCCAATCTGTGGAGTTCGTCTCCTCATTGTCCAAAGTAAGGGAGTTCGCCTCCTCTCAGCCCAATCTAAGGAGTTCGTCTCGTCTTTGTCCAATATAAGGGAGTTCGGCTCCTCTTGGTCCAATCTATGGAGTTCGTCTCCTCTTTGTCCAAACTAAGGGAGTTCGCCTCCTCTTACTCCAATCTAAGGCAGTTCGGCTCCTCTTGGTCCAATCTATAGAGTTCGTCTCTTCTTTGTCGAATCTCTAGAGTTCGTCTCCTTTTTGTCCAAGGTAAGGGAGTTCGCCTCCTCTTATTCGAATCTAAGCAGTTCGTCTCCTCTTTGTCCAAAGTAAGGAGTTCGCCACCTCTTACTGCAATCTAAGGAGTTCGTCTCCTCATTGTCCAATCTATGGAGTTCGCCTCCTCTTACTCCAATATAAGAAGTTTGTCTCCTCTTTGTCCAATCTTAGGAGTTCGTGTCCTCTTTGTCCAAACTAAGGGAGTTCGCCACCTCTTAGTCCAATCTAAGGAGTTCGTCTACTCTTTGTCCAATATATGGAGTTTTTTGTTTTTTTGGTAATTTGTCCAATCTATGCAGTTCGTCTCCTCATTGTCCAATCTAAGGAGTTCGTCTCCTCTTTGTCCTATCTAAGGGAGTTCGGCTCCTCTTAGTCCAATCTATGGAGTTCGGCTTCTCTTTGTCCAAACTAAGGGAGTTTACCTCCTCTTACTCCAATCTAAGGAGTTCTTCTCCTCTTACTTCAATCTAAGGAGTTCGTCTCCTCTTTGTCCAATCTAAGGGAGTTCGGCTCCTGTTGGTCCAATCTATGGAGTTCGCCTCCTCTTTGTCCAATCTATGGAGTTCGTCTCCTCATTGTCCTAATTAAGGGAGTTCGCCACCTCTTACTCCAATCTAAGGAGTTCGTCTCTTCTTTGTCCGATCTAAGGGATTTTGGCTCCTCTTGGTCCATTCTATAGAGTTCGTCTCTTCTTTGTCCAATCTCTGGAGTTCGTCTCCGCTTATTCCAATCTAAGGAGTTCGTCTCCTCTTTGTCCAAAGTAAGGTAGTTCGCCACCTCTTACTCCAATCTAAGGAGTTCTTCTCCTCTTTGTCCAATGTAAGGGAGTTCGCCTCCTCTTACTCCAATCTAAGAAGTTCGTCTCCTCTTTGTCCAATCTATGGAGTTTGTCTCCTCTTTGTCCATAGTATGGGAGGTTGCCACCTCTTAATCCAATCTAAGCAGTTCGTCCCCTCTTTGTCCCAACTAAGGGAGTTCGCCACCACTTAGTCCAATATATGGAGTTTTTTTTTTTTGGTAATTTGTCCAATCTATGGAGTTCGTCTCCTCATTGTTTAAAGTAAGGGAGTTCACCTCCTCTTAATCCAAACTAAGGATGTCATCTCCTCTTTGTCCAATATATGGAGTTCGTCTCCTCATTGTCCAAAGTAAGGGAGTTCGCCTCCTCTTAGTCCAATCTAAGGAGTTCGTCTCCCTTTGTCCTCTATGGAGTTCGTCTCCTCATTGTCCAAAGTAGTGAGTTGCCTCCCTTAGTCCAATCTAAGGAGGTCGTCTCCTCTTTTAATCCAATCTATGGAGTTCGTCTCTCCTCATTGTCCAAGTCAGTGAGTTTCGCTCTCTTGCTCCATTCTTAGGTAGTTCGTCGCATCTTGGTCCAATCTGGGGGAGTTTGTCCTTTCTTGATCCAATCTAAGGAGTTCGTCTCCTCTTGGTCCAATCTAAGGAGTTCGTCTCCTCTTTGTCCAATCTACGGAGTTCGCCTCCTCTTACTCCAATCTAAGGGAGTTCGGCACCTCTTCGTCTAATCTATGGAGTTCGTCTCCTCATTGTCCAAACTAAGGGAGTTTTACCTCCTCTTACCTCCAATGTAATGCGTTCGTCCTCGCTTTGTCCAATCTAAGGGAGTTAGGCTCCTCTTACTTCAATCTAAGGAGTTCGTCTCCTCATTGTCCAAGTAAGGAGTTCGGCTCCTTTTTTGGTCCAATCTATGGAGTTCGTCTCCTCTTTGTCCAATCTATGGAGTTCGTCTCCTCATTGTCCTAATTAAGGGAGTTCGCCTCCTCTTACTCCAATCTAAGGAGTTCGTCTCTTCTTTGTCCGATCTAAGGGATTTTGGCTCCTCTTGGTCCATTCTATAGAGTTCGTCTCTTCTTTGTCCAATCTCTGGAGTTCGTCTCCGCTTATTCCAATCTAAGGAGTTCGTCTCCTCTTTGTCCAAAGTAAGGTAGTTCGCCACCTCTTACTCCAGTCTAAGGAGTTCTTCTCCTCTTTATCCAATGTAAGGGAGTTCGCCTCCTCTTACTCCAATCTAAGAAGTTTGTCTCCTCTTTGTCCAATCTATGGAGTTTGTCTCCTCTTTGTCCAATCTATGAAGTTCGTCTCCTTTTACTCTAATCTAAGGGAGTTCGGGTCCTCTTGGTCTAATCTATGGAGTTCTACTCCTCTTTGTCCAATCTATGGTGTTCGTCTCCTCATTGTCCAAAGTAAGGGAGTTGGCGTCCTCTTACTCCAATCTAAGGAGTTCGTCTCCTCTTTGTCTAATCTAAGGGAATTCGGCTCCTCTTGGTCCAATCTATGGAGTTCATCTCCTCTTTGTCCAAACTAAGGTAGTTCGCCTCCTCTTACTCCAATCTAAGGAGTTCTTCTCGTCTTTGTCCAATGTAAGGGAGTTCGCCTCCTCTTACTCCAATCTAAGAAGTTCGTCTCCTCTTTGTCCAATCTAAGGAGTTTATCTCCTCTTTGTCCATAGTATGGCAATTTGCCACCTCTTAATCCAATCTAAGGAGTTCGTCCCCTCTTTGTCCCAACTAAGGGAGTTCGCCACCACTTAGTCCAATATATGGAGTTTTTTTTTTTTTTTGGTAATTTGTCCAATCTATGGAGTTCGTCTCCTCATTGTCCAAAGTAAGGGAGTTCACCTCCTCTTAATCCAAACTAAAGATGTCGTCTCCTCTTTGTCCAATATATGGAGTTCGTCTCCTCATAGTCCAAAGTAAGGGAGTTCGCCTCCTCTTAGTCCAATCTAAGGAGTTCGTCTCCTCTTTGTCCAATCTATGGAGTTCGTCTCCTCATTGTCCAAAGTAAGGGAGTTCGCCTCCTCTTAGTCCAATCTAAGGAGGTCGTCTCCTCTTTTATCCAATCTATGGAGTTCGTCTCCTCATTGTCCAAAGTAAGTGAGTTCGCCTCCTCTTAGTCCAATCTAAGGAGTTTGTCTCTCCTCTTTGTCCAATCTTGGAAGTTTCGTCCTCGCTCGTGGTCCAAGGTACGTGGAGTTCCGCCTCCTCTTACTCCAATCTAAGGATGCCATCGCCTTTGTGTCCAATCTATGGAGTTCGCCCTTAATTGTCCAAAGAAGGATTTTTTCGCCTCCTCTAGTCAATCTAAGGGTTTCGTGTCCTTTTGTACCAATCTAAACGAGTTCGCATCCTCTTGGTCCAATCTAAGGAGTTCGTCTCCGTCCCCCCCCCCCCCCCCCCCTTTGTCCAAACTAAGCGAGTTCGCGTCCTCTTACTCCAATCTAAGGAGTTCGTCTCCTCTTTGTCCAATCTAAGGTTGTTCGGCTCCTCTTGGTCCAATCTATGGAGTTCGTCTCCTCTTTGTCCAAACTAATGGAGTTCGCCTCCTCTTACTCCAATCTAAGGAGTTCGTCCCCTCTTTGTCCAATCTAAGGAGTTCGTCTCCTCTTTGTCCAATCTAAGGGTGTTCGGCTCCTCTTAGTCCAATCTATGGAGTTCGTCTCCTCATTGTCCAAAGTATGGGAGTTCGCCTCCTCTTACTCTAATCTAAGGAGTTCGTCTCCTCTTTGTCCAATCTAAGGGAGTTCGACTCCTCTTGGTCCAATCTATGGAGTTCGTCTCCTCTTTGTCTAAACTAAGGGAGTTCGCCTCCTCTTACTCCAATCTAAGGAGTTCGTCTCCTCTTTGTCCAATCTATGGAGTTCGTCTCCTCTTTGTCCAAACTAAGGGAGTTCGCCTCCTCTTACTTCAATCTAAGGAGTTCAACTCCTCTTTGTCCAATCTAAGGGAGTTTGGCTCCTCTAGGTCCAATCTATGGAGTTCATCTCCTCTTTGTCCAATCTATGGAGTTCGTCTCCTCATTGTCCACAGTAAAGGAGTTCGTCTCCTCTTTGTCCAAAGTAAGGGAGTTCGCCTCCTCTTACTCCAATCTAAGGAGTTCGCCTCCTCTTACTCCAATCTAAGGAGTTCGTCTCCTCTTTGTCCAATCTAAGAGAGTTCGGCTCCTCTTGGTCCAACCTATGGAGTTCGTCTCCTCTTTGTCCAAACTACGGGAGTTCGTCTTCTCTTACTCTAATCTAAGGAGTTCGTCTCCTCTTTGTCCAATCTAAGGGAGTTCGTCTCCTCTTGGTCCAATCTATGGAGTTTGTCTCCTCTTTCTCCAAACTAAGGTAGTTCGCCTCCTCTTACTTCAATCTAAGGAGTTCGTCTCCTCTTTGTCCAATCTAAGGGAGTTCGGCTCTCCTTGGTCCAATCTATGGAGTTCGTCTCCTCTTGGTCCAATCTATGGAGTTCGTCTCTTCTTTGTCCAATCTCTGGAGTTTGTCTCCTCTTTGTCCAAAGTAAGGGAGTTCGCCTTCTCTTACTCCAATCTAAGGTATTCGTCTCCTCTTTGTCCCATCTAAGGGTGTTCGACTCCTCTTGGTCCAATCTATGGAGTTCGTCTGCTCTTTGTCTAATCTATAGAATTCGTCTCTTCATTGTCCAAAGTAAAGGAGTTCGCCTCCTCTGAGTCCATTCTAAGGAGTTCGGCTCCTCTTGGTCCAATCTATGGAGTTCGTCTCCTCTTTGTCGAAACTAAGGGAGTTCGCCTCCTCTTACTCCAATTTAAGGGGTTCGTCTCTTCTTTGTCCAATCTAAGGGAGTTCGGCTCCTCCCTGTCCAATCTATGGAGTTCGTCTCGTCTTTGTCCAATCTCTGGAGTTCGTCTCCTCTTTGTCCAAAGTAAGGGAGTTCGCCTCCTCTTACTCCAATCTAAGGAGTTCGTCTCCTCTTTGTCCTATCTAAGGGATTTCGGCTCCTCTTGGTCCAATCTATGGAGTTCGTCTCCTCTTTGTCGAAACTAAGGGAGTTCACCTCCTCTTACTCCAATCTAAGGA
>JAGKPW010003094.1:5580-19888 GCA_019926035.1 Melaleuca alternifolia | reverse complement strand
AGAGTTGCCCAAATGGAGATGAACTCCTTCTATTGACCAAGAGGAGACGAACATTCCTCAATTAGACACAAGGAGTCGAACTCCTGGATTGGAGGAAAGGGGTCGACCTTCCTCAAATTGGACCAAAAGGAGATGAACTCCTTAGATTGGACCAAGAGGAGACAAACATGGCTAGATTGGACCAATAGGAGAGGAAATCCTTAGATTGGATCAAGAGAAGATGAACTTTCAAAGACTGGACCAAAAGGAGACGAACTCCTTAGATTGGACCAAGAGGAGACGATCTTGGTTAGATTGCACTCAAAGGAGACGAACTCCTTAGATTGGACCAAGAGGTGACGAACTTCCTAAGATTTTACCAAAAGGAGACGAACTCCTTAGATTGGACCAAGAGGAGACGATCTTGGTTAGATTGCACTCAAAGGAGACGAACTCCTTAGATTGGACCAAGAGGAGACGATCTTGGTTAGATTGCACTCAAAGGAGATGAACTCCTTAGATTGGACCAAGAGGAGACGAACCTCCAAAGATTGGACTAAAAGGAGACGAACTCCTTAGATTGGACCATGAGAAGACGAACTTCCTAAGATTGGACCAAATGGAGATGAACTCCTTATATTGGACCAAGAGGAGACGAACTTCCTCAGATTAGACCAAAAGGAGTCGAACTCCTTCGATTGGAGAAAGAGGAGACGAACTTCGTAAATTGGACCTCAGGGAGACGAACTCCTTAGATTGGAACAAGAGGAGACAAACATGGCTAGATTGGACCAATAGGAGACGAAATCCTTAGATTGGACCAAGAGTAGAAGCACTTCCAAAGATTGGACCAAAAGGAGATGAACTCCTTAGATTGGACCAAGAAGAGACGAATTTCCTACGATTGGACCAAAAAGAGACGAACTCCTTATAATGGACCAAGAGGAGACGAACTTCCTAGGATCGGACCAAAAGGTGTCGAACTCCTTAGATTGGTTAAAGAGGAGACGAACTTCCTAAAATTGGACGAAAAGGAGACAACTCCTTAGATTTGGACCAAGAGGAGACTACCTTGTTATCTTGTCAAAAGGAGACGAAATCCTTAGATGGGACCAAGAGTATACGAACTGTTACTTCCAAGATTGCAACAAAAGGAGACGAACTCTTTAGATTGGACCAAGAGGAGACGAATTTTCGAAGAATGGACCAAAAAGAAACGAACTCCTTAGATAAGACCAAGAGGAGACAAACTTGGTTATATTGTACCAAAAGGAGACAAAATCCTTAGATTAGACCAATAGTAGACGAACTTGCAAAGATTGCAACAAAAGGAGATGAACTCCTTAGATTGGACAAGGAGGAGGCGAACTTCCTAAGATTGGACCAAAAAGAGACGAACTCCTTAGATTGGACCAAGAGGAGACGAACATCCAAAGATTGGACTAAAAAGGAGACGAACTCCTTAGATTGGACCATGAGAAGATGAACTTCCTATGATTGGACCAAATGGAGACGAACTCCTTATATTGGACCAAGAGGAGACGAACTTTCTCAGATTAGACCAAAAGGAGTCGAACTCCTTGGATTGGAGAAAGAGGAGAAAAACTTCGAAAATTGGACCAAAAGGAGATGAACACCTTAGATTGGACCATGAGGAGACAAACATGGCTAGTGGGACCAATAGGAGACGAACTCCTTAGATTGGACCATGAGGAGACAAACTTCCACAGATTAGACCAAATGGAGTCGAACTCCTTGGATTGGAGAAAGAGGAGACGAACTTCCTAAAATTGGACCAAAAGGAGACGAACTCCTCAGATTGGATGAAGAGGAGACAAAGATGGCTAGTTGGATCAATAGGAGACGAAATCCTTAGATTGGACCAAGAGTATACGAAGTTCCAAAGATCGCAACAAAAGGAGACGAACTCTTTAGATTGGACCAAGAAGAGACGATCTTGGTTAGATTGCACTCAAAGGAGACGAACTCCTTAGATTGAACCAAGAGGAGACCAACTTGCAAAGATTGGACTAAAAGGAGACGAACTCCTTAGACTGAACCATGAGGAGACAAACTAGGTTATACTATACCAAAAGGAGACGAAATCCTTAGATTGGACCAAGAGTAGACGAATTTCCAAAGATTGCAACAAAAGGAGACGAACTCTTTAGATTGGACCAGGAGGAGACGATCTTGGTTAGATTGCACTCAAAGGAGTCGAACTCCTTAGATTGGACCACCAGGAGACGAACTTCCCAAGATGGGACTAAAAGGAGACGAACTCCTTAGATTGGACCAAGAGGAGACAAACTAGGTTATACTTACCAAAGGAGGGGACGAACTCCTTAGATTGGACCAAGAGGAGACGATCTTGGTTAGATTGCACTCAAAGGAGACGAACACCTTAGATTGGATCACGAGGAGACGAACTTGCCAAGATTGGACTAAAAGGAGATGAACTCCTTATATTGGACTAAGAGGAGACGAACTTCCTAAGATTGGACCAAAAGGAGACGAACTCCTTAGATTGGATAAAGAGGAGAACAAGAGGGCTAGTGGACCAATAGGAGACGAAATCCCTTAGATTGGATGAAGAAGAGACGAACTTGTTTAGATTGGACCAAAAGGAGACGAACTCCTTAGATTGGACCAAGAAGAGACGATATTGGTTAGATTGCACTCAAAGGAGACGAACTCCTTTGATTGGAACACGAGGAGATGAATTTCCCAAGATTGGACTAAAAGGAGACGAACTCCTTAGACGGACCATGAGGAGAAAAACTAGGTTATACTGTCCAAAGGAGACGAACCAGATGGGACCAAGAGTAGACGAAACTTCCAAAGATTGCAACCAACAAAAGGAGAGGAACTCCTTAGATGGACCAAGAGGAGACGAATTTCCATAGATTGGACCAAAAAGAGACGAACTCCTTAGGTTGGACAAGCAAGAGGAGACGAACATCCAAAGATGGACTACAAGGATAGAATCCTTAGATTGGCCAGAGAAGATGAAACTTCCTATGATTGGACCAAATGGAGACGACTCCTTATATTGGAAAAGGAGGAGACGACGTCCTAGATAGGAAAAAAGGAGTCGAACTCCTTGGATTGGAGAAAGAGGAGAAAAACTTCGAAAAATTGGACCAAAAGGAGATGAACTCCTTAGATTGGACCATGAGGAGACAAACATGGCTAGTTGGACCAATAGGAGACGAAATCCTTAGATTGGACCAAGAGTAGACGAACTTCCAAAGATTGCAACAAAAGGAGACGAACTCTTTAGATTGGACCAAGAGGAGAAGATCTTGGTTAGATTGCACTCAAAGGTGACGAACTCCTTAGATTGGACCAAGAGGAGACGAACTTCCAAAGATTGGACTAAAAGGAGACGAACTCCTTAGATTGGACCATGAGAATACGAACTTCCTAAGATTGGACCAAATGGAGATGAACTCCTTATATTGGACCAAGATGAGACGAACTTCCTCAGATTAGAGCAAAAGGAGACGAACTTCGTAAATTGGACCTCAAGGAGACGAACTCCTTAGATTGGACCAAGAGGAGACAAACATGGCTAGATTGGACCAATAGGAGACGAAATCCCTTAGATTGGAACAGAGGAGACGCACTTCCAAAGATTGGACAAAAAGGAGATGAACTCCTTAGATTGGACCAAGAAGAGACGAATTTCCTACGATTGGACCAAAAAGAGACGAACTCCTTATAATGGACCAAGAGGAGACGAACTTCCTAAGATTGGACCAAAAGGTGTCGAACTCCTTAGAGTGGACCATGAGAAGATGAACTTCCTATGATTGGACCAAATGGAGACGAACTCCTTATATTGGACCAAGAGGAGACGAACTCCTTAGATTGGGCCAAGAGGAGACGAACTTCCAAAGATTGGACTAAAAGGAGACGAAGTCCTTAGATTGGACCATGAGAAGACGAACTTCCTAAGATTGGACCAAATGGAGATGAACTCCTTATATTGGACCAAGAGGAGACGAACTTCCTCAGATTAGACCAAAAGGAGTCGAACTCCTTAGATTGGAGAAAGAGGAGACGAACTTCCTAAAATTGGACCAAAAGGACATGAACACCTTAGATTGAACCAAGAGGAGACAAACATGGCTAGATTGGACCAATAGAGGATGAATCCCTAGAGGAGAAGAGAAGATGAACTTCCAAAGACTGGACCAAAAGGAGATGAACTCCTTAGATTGGAGCAAGAGGAGACGAATTTCCTAAGATTGGACCAAAAAGAGTCGAACTCCTTGGAATGGATAAAGAGGAGACGAACTTCCTGAAATTGGACGAAAAGGAGAAGAATTCCTTAGATTGAAGCAAGAGGAGACAAACTTGGTTATATTGTTCCAAAAGGAGACGAAATCCTTAGATTGGACCAAGAGTAGACGAACTTCCAAAGATCACAACAAAACGTGACGAACTCCTTAGATTGGACCAAAAGGAGACGATCTTGGTTAGATTGCACTCAAAGGAGACGAACTCCTTAGATTGGACCAAGAGGAGACTAACTTGCAAAGATTGGACTAAAAGGTGACGAACTCCTTAGATTGGACCACGAGGAGACAAACTTGGTTATACTGTTCCAAAAGGAGACGAAATCCTTAGATTGGACCAAGAGTAGACGAACTTCCAAAGATTAAACAAAAGGAGACGAACTCCTTAGATTGGACCAAGAGGAGACGAATTTCCTAAGATTGGACCAAAAAGAGACGAACTCCTTAGATTGGACCAAGAGGAGACGAACATCCAAAGATTGGACTAAAAAGGAGACGAACTCCTTAGATTGGACCATGAGAAGATGAACTTCCTATGATTGAACCAAGTGGAGACGAACTCCTTATATTGGACCAAGAGGAGACGAACTTCCTCAGATTAGACCAAAAGGAGTCGAACTCCTTGGTTTGGAGAAGGAGGAGATGAACTTCGAAAAATTGGACCAAAAGGAGATGAACTCCTTAGATTGGACCAAGAGGAGACAAACATGGCTAGATTGGACCAATAGGAGACGAAATCCTTAGATTGGACCCAGAGTAGACGAACTTCTTAGATTGGAGAAAGAGGAGACGAATTTCCTAAGAATGGACCAAAAGGAGTCGAACTCCTTGGATTGGATAAAGAGGAGACGAACTCCCTAAAATTGGACGAAAAGGAGAAGATTTCCTTAGATTAGACCAAGAGGAGACAATCTTGGTTATATTGTTCCAAAAGGAGACGAAATCCTTAGATTGGACCAAGAGTAGACGTACTTCCAAAGATCACAGCAAAAGGAGACGAACTCCTTAGATTGGACCAAGAGGAGACGAATTTCCTAAAATTGGACCAAAAAGAGACGAACTCCATAGATTGGACCAAGAGGAGACGAACTTCCAAAGATTGGACTAAAAGGAGACGAACTCCTTAGATTGGACCATGAGAAGATGACCTTCCTATGATTGGACCAAATGGAGACGAACTCCTTATATTGGACATAGAGGAGACGAACTTCCTCAGATTAGACCAAAAGGAGTCGAACTCCTTGGATTGGAGAAAGAAGAGACGAACTTCGAAAAATTGGACCAAAAGGAGA
The DNA here is from genome assembly GCA_019926035.1 of Melaleuca alternifolia. Taxonomy (NCBI): domain Eukaryota; kingdom Viridiplantae; phylum Streptophyta; class Magnoliopsida; order Myrtales; family Myrtaceae; genus Melaleuca; species Melaleuca alternifolia. The sequence goes on along the minus strand of JAGKPW010003094.1, from coordinate 14,313 downwards.
TGAACTCCTTAGATTGGACCAAGAGGACACAAACATGGCTAGATTGGACCAATAGGAGACGAAATCCTTAGATTGGACCAAGTGTAGACGAACTTCGAAAGATTGGACCAAAAGCAGATGAACTCCTTAAATTGGAGCAAGAGGAGACGAATTTCCTAAGATTGGACCAAAAGGAGTCGAACTCCTTGGATTGGATAAAGGGGAGACGAACTTCCTAAAATTGGATGAAAAGGAGAAGATGTCCCTAGATTGGGACCAAGAGGGACAATTCTTGGTTATCATGTTCCAAGAAGGAGACGAAATCCTTAGATTGGACCAAGAGTAGACGAACTTCGAAAGATCACAACAAAACGAGACGAACTCCTTAGATTGGACCAAGAGGAGACGATCTTGGTTAGATTGCACTCAAAGAAGACAAACTCCTTAGATTGGACCAAGAGGAGACGAACTTCCAAAGATTGAACTAAAAGGAGACGAACTCCTTAGATTGGACCATGAGGAGACAAACTTCCACAGATTAGACCAAATGGAGTTGAACTCCTTGGATTGGAGAAAGAGGAGACGAACTTCCTAAAATTTGACCAAAAGGAGATGAACACCTTAGATTGGACCAAGAGGAGACAAACACATGGCCCTAGTTGGATCAATAGGAGGACGATTCCTTAGATTCGACCACGAGTAGACCGGACCACTTCACAAGATTGCAACAAAAGGAGACGAACTCTTTAGATTGGACCAGGAGGAGACGATCTTGGTTAGATTGCACTCTAAGGAGACGAACTCCTTAGATTGGACCAAGAGGAGACGAACTTCCAAAGATTGGACTAAAAGGAGACGAACTCCTTAGATTGGACCATGAGAAGATGACCTTCCTATGATTGGACCAAATGGAGACGAACTCCTTATATTGGACCAAGAGGAGACGAGCTTCCTCAGATTAGACCAAAAGGAGTCGAACTCCTTGGATTGGAGAAAGAGGAGACGAACTTCGAAAAATTGGACCAAAAGGAGATGAACTCCTTAGATTGGACCAAGAGGACACAAACATGGCTAGATTGGACCAATAGGAGACGAAATCCTTAGATTGGACCAAGACTAGACGAACTTCGAAAGATTGGACCAAAAGGAAATGAACTCCTTAGATTGGAGCAAGAGGAGACGAATTTCCTAAGATTGGACCAAAAGGAGTCGAACTCCTTGGATTGGATAAAGACGAGACGAACTTCCTAAAATTGGACGAAAAGGAGAAGATTTCCTTAGATTATACCAAGAGGAGACAATCTTGGTTATATTGTTCCAAAAGGACACGAAATCCTTAGATTGGACCAAGAGTAGACGAACTTCCAAAGATCACAACACAACGAGACGAACTCCTTAGATTGGACCAAGAGGAGACGATCTTGGTTAGATTGCACTCAAAGAAGACAAACTCCTTAGATTGGACCAAGAGGAGACGAACTTCCAAAGATTGAACTAAAAGGAGACGAACTCCTTAGATTGGACCATGAGGAGACAAACTTCCACAGATTAGACCAAATGGAGTCGAACTCCTTGGAATGGAGAAAGAGGAGACGAACTTCCTAAAATTGGACCAAAAGGAGACGAACTCCTTAGATTGGATGAAGAGGAGACAAACATGGCTAGTTGGATCAATAGGATACGAAATCCTTAGATTGGACCAAGAGTAGACGAACTTCCAAAGATTGAAACAAAAGGAGACGAACTCTTTAGATTGGACCAAGAGGAGACGATCTTGGTTAGATTGCACTTAAAGGAGACGAAGTCCTTAGATTGGACCACGAGGAGACGAACTTCCCAAGATTGGACTAAAAGGAGACGGAACTCCCTTAGATTGGACCAACAGCAACGAACTCCTTAGATTGGACCAAGAGAGGACGAACTCCCTTACATTGGATCAAGAGAGGACGAACTCCTCAGATTAGACCAAAAGGAGGCGAACTCGGATTGAGAAAGAGGAGGACGAAAACAGTCAGAAAAAATTGACACAAAAGGAGACGAACTCCTTAGATTGGACCAAGAGGAGACTAACATGGCTAGCTTGGACCAATAGGAAGGCCGGAATTCCTTAGATTGGACCGAGGGGAGACGAACTTCCTAAGATTGGACAAAAAGGAGATGAACTCCATAGATTGGACCCAGAGGAGACGAACATCCTAAGATTGGACCAAAAGGAGACGAACTCCTTAGATTGGACCATGAGAAGATGAACTTCCTATGATTGGACTAAAAGGAGACGAACTCCTTAGATTGGACCATGAGAAGATGAACTTCCTATGATTGGACCAAATGGAGACGAACTCCTTATATTGGACCAAGAGGAGACGAACTTCCTCAGATTAGACCAAAAGGAGTCGAACTCCTTGGATTGGAGAAAGAGGAGAAAAACTTCGAAAAATTGGACCAAAAGGAGATGAACTCCTTAGATTGGACCAAGAGGAGACAAACATGGCTAGATAGGACCAATGGGAGACAAAATCCTTAGATTGGACCAAGAGTAGACGAACTTCGAAAGATTGGACCAAAAGGAGATGAACTCCTTAGATTGGAGCAAGAGGAGAGGAATTTCCTAAGATTGGACCAAAAGGAGCCGAACTCCTTGGATTGGATAAAGAGGAGACGAACTTCGTAAAATTGGACGAAAAAGAGACGAACTCCTTAGATTGGACCAAGAGGAGACAAACTTGGTTATATTGTTCCAAAAGGAGACGAAATCCTTAGATTGGACCAAGAGTAGACGAACTTCCAAAGATTGCAACAAAAGGAGACGAACTCTTTAGATTGGACCAAAAGAGACGATCTTGGTTAGATTGCACTCAAAGGAGACGAACTCCTTAGATTGGATCAAGAGGAGACCAACTTGCAAAGATTGGACTAAAAGGAGACGAACTCCTTAGATTGGACCATGAGGAGACAAACTTGGTTATACTGTACCAAAAGGAGACGAAATCCTTAGATTGGACCAAGAGTAGACGAACGTCCAAAGATTGCAACAAAAGGAGAGGAACTCCTTAGATTGGACCAAGATGAGACGAATTTCCTAAGATTGGACCAAAAAGAGACGAACTCCTTAGATTGGACCAAGAGGAGACGAACATCCAAAGATTGGACTAAAAGGAGACGAACTCCTTAGATTGGACCATGAGAAGATGAACTTCCTATGATTGCACCAAATGGAGACGAACTCCTCATATTGAACCAAGAGGAGACGAACTTCCTCAGATTAGACCAAAAGGAGTCGAACTCCTTGGATTGGAGAAAGAGGAGAAAAACTTCGAAAAATTGGACCAAAAGGAGACAAACATGGCTAGATAGGACCAATGGGAGACAAAATCCTTAGATTGGACCAAGAGTAGACGAACTTCGAAAGATTGGACCAAAAGGAGATGAACTCCTTAGATTGGAGCAAGAGGAGAGGAATTTCCTAAGATTGGACCAAAAGGAGCCAAACTCCTTGGATTGGATAAAGAGGAGACGAACTTCGTAAAATTGGACGAAAAAGAGACGAACTCCTTAGATTGGACCAAGAGGAGACAAACTTGGTTATATTGTTCCAAAAGGAGACGAAATCCTTAGATTGGACCAAGAGTAGACGATCTTCCAAAGATTGCAACAAAAGGAGACGACTCTTTAGATTGTGACCAAAAGAGCAACATCTTGTTAGTTGCACTCAAAGGAGACGAACCCTTAGAGTGGACCAAGAGGAGACACGTGCAAAGATTGGACCAAAGGGAGACGAACTCCTTACATAGGACCAGGAGGAGACAAACTTGGTTATATTGTACCAAAAGGAGACAAAATCCTTAGATTGGACCAAGAGTAGACGAACTTCCTAAGATTGGACCAAAAAGAGACGAACTCCTTAGATTAGACCAAGAGGAGACGAACATCCAAAGATTGGACTAAAAGGATACGAACTCCTTAGATTGGACCACGAGGAGACGATATCCCAAAGATTGGACTAAAAGGAGACGAACTCCTTAGATTGGACCAGGAGAAGATGAACTTCCTATGATTGGACCAAATGGAGACGAACTCCTTATATTGGACCAAGAGGAGACGATCTTGGTTAGATTGCACTCAAAGGAGACGAACTCCTTAGATTGGACCACGAGGAGACTAACTTCCCAAGATTGGACTAAAAGGAGACGAACTCCTAAGATTGGACCATGAAATACAACTTCCTAAGATTGGGACCAAATGGAGATGACTCTTATTTGGAGCAAGAGGAGACGAACTTCCGCAGATTAGACAAAAGAGTCGAACTCCTTGGATTGGAAAAGAGAGACTAAACTTTCCTAAAATTTGACCAAAGGATATGAACACGTAGATTGGACCAAGAGGATACCAAAACTGGCTAGATTGGACCAATAGAATGAAATCCTTAGATTGTATCAAGAAAGCCATGAATTCTTCCAAATACCGGACCAAAAGGAGACGAACTCCTTAGATTGGGACCAAGAGGAGACGATCTTGGTTAGATTGCACTCAAAGGAGACGAACTCCTTAGATTTGACCATGAGGAGACGACCTTCCTAAGATTGGACCAAAAGGAGACGAACTCCTTAGATTGGACCAAGAGGAGACGAACTTCCTAAGATTGGACCAAAAGGAGACGAACTCCTTAGATTGGACCAAGAGGAGACGATCTTGGTTAAATTGCACTCAAAGGAGACGAACTCCTTAGATTGGACCAAGAGGAGACGAACTTCCAAAGATTGGACTAAAAGGAGACGAACTTCCAAAGATTGGACTAAAAGGAAATGAACTTCCTAAGATTGGACCAAATGGAGATGAACTCCTTATATTGGACCAAAGAGGAGACGAACTTCCTCAGATTAGACCAAAAGGAGTTGAACTCCTTGGATTGGAGAAATAGGAGACGAACTTCGTAAATTGGACCTCAGGGAGACGAACTCCTTAGATTGGAACAAGAGGAGACAAACATGGCTAGATTGGACCAATAGGAGATGAAATCCTTAGAATGGACCAAAAGTAGACGAACTTCCGAAGATTGGACAAAAAGGAGATGAACTCCTCAGATTGGACCAAGAGGAGACGAACTCCTTATAATGGACCAAGAGGAGACGAACTCCTTATATTGGACCAAGAGGAGACGAACTTCCAAAGATTCGACCAAAAGGAGACGAACTCCTTACATTCAACCAAGAGGAAACGAACTTCAAAAGATTGGACGAAAAGGAGACGAACTCCTTAGATTGGACCAAGAGGAGACAGACTTGGTTATATTGTTCCTAAAGGAGACGAAATCCTTAGATTGGACCAAGAGTAGACGAACTTCCAAAGATTGCAACAAAAAGAGACGAACTCCTTAGATTGGACCAAGAGGAGACGAATTTCCTAAGATTGGACCAAAAAGAGACGAACTCCTTAGATTGGACCAAGAGGAGACGAACATCCAAAGAATGGACTAAAAGAAGACGAACTCCTTAGATTGGACCATGAGAAGATGAACTTCCTATGATTGGACCAAATGGAGACGAACTCCTTATATTGGACCAAGAGGAGAACGAACTCCTTAATTGGGCCAAGAGGAAGACCCGAACTTCCAAAGATTGGACTAAAAGAGAACGAACTCCTTAGATTTGGACCATGATAAAGACGACCTTCCAAGATTGGACCAAATGGAGATGAACTCCTTATATTGGACCAAGAGGAGACAAACTTCCTCAGATTAGACCAAAAGGAGTCGAACTCCTTGGATTGGAGAAAGAGGAGACGAACTTCCTAAAATTGGACCAAAAGGACATGAACTCCTTAGATTTGACCAAGAGGAGACAAACATGGCCAGAGTGGACCAATAGGAGATGAAATCCTTAGATTGGACGAAGAGAAGATGAACTTCCAAAGACTGGACCAAAAGGAGATGAACTCCTTAGATTGGAGCAAGAGGAGACAAATTTCCTAAGATTGGACCAAAAGGAGTCGAACTCCTTGGAATGGATAAAGAGGAGACGAACTTCCTGAAATTGGACGAAAAGGAGAAGAATTCCTTAGATTGAAGCAAGAGGAGACAAACTTGGTTATATTGTTCCAAAAGGAGACGAAATCCTTAGATTGGACCTAGAGTAGACGAACTTCGAAAGATCACAAGAAAACGAGACGAACTCCTTAGATTGGACCAAGAGGAGACGATCTTGGTTAGATTGCACTCAAAGGAGACGAACTCCTTAGATTGGACCAAGAGGAGACCAACTTGCAAAGATTGGACTAAAAGGAGACGAACTCCTTAGATTGGAACTTTACCAAAAGAAAAAAAAAAACTCCTTAGATTGGTCCATTTACCAAAAAAAAAAACTCCTTAGATTGGACCATGAGTAGACAAACTTGGTTATACTGTACCAAAAGGAGACGAAATCCTTAGATTGGACCAAGAGTAGACGAACTTCCAAAGATTGCAACAAAAGGAGACGAACTCCTTAGATTGGACCAAAAGGAGAAGGAAATTTCTAAGATGGCCCAAAAAGAGACGAAATCCGTAGATTGGACTAAGAGGAGACGACCATCCAAAGATTGGACTAAAAGGAGACGAACCCCTTAGATTGGACCATGAGAAGCTGAACTTCCTATGATTGGACCAAATGGAGAAGAAACACATTGATATTGGACCAAGGGAGACAAACTTGGTTATATTGTTCCAAAAGGAGACGAAATCCTTAGATTGGACCAAGATGAGACGAACTTCCAAAGATTGGACTAAAAGGAGACGAACTCCTTAGATTGGACCATGAGAAGACGAACTTCCTAAGATTAGACCAAATGGAGATGAACTCCTTATATTGGACCAAGAGGAGACGAACTTCCTCAGATTAGACCAAAAGGAGTCGAACTCCTTGGATTGGAGAAAGAGGAGACGAACTTCCTAAAATTGTACCAAAAGGACATGAACTCCTTAGATTGGACCAAGAGGAGACAAACATGGCTAGATTGGACCAATAGGAGATGAAATCCTTAGATTGGACCAAGAGAAGATGAACTTCCAAAGACTGGACCAAAAGGAGATGAACTCCTTAGATTGGAGCAAGAGGAGACGAATTTCCTCAGATTGGACCAAAAGGAGTCGAACTCCTTGGAATGGATAAAGAGGAGACTAACTTCCTAAAATTGGACGAAAAGGAGAAGAATTCCTTAGATTGGAGCAAGAGGAGACAAACTTGGTAATTGTCCAAAAGGAGACGGAAATCCTTAGATCGAACAGAGTAGAAGAACTTCCAAAGATCACACAAAACGAGACGAACTCCTAGATTGGACCAAGAGGAGCGATCGTTGGTAGAAATTGCACTCAAAGACGACAAACTCCTTAGATTGGACCAGAGGAACGAATTCCAAAGGATTGGACTAAAAGAGACGAACCCCTTAGATGGACATGAGGAGACAAACTTCACAGATAGACCAAATGGAGCGAACTCCTTGGATTTTTTTTTTTTTTTAGAGAAAGAGGACACGACTTCTAAATTGGACCAAAAGGAGACGAAACTCCTTTTATTGGACGCAGAGGAGACAAAATGGCTAGTTGGACAAATAGGGACGAAATCCTTAGATTGGACCAAGAGTAGACGAACTTCCAAAGATTGCAACAAAAGGAGACGAACTCTTTAGATTGGACTAAGAAGAGACGATCTTGGTTAGATTGCACTCAAATGAGACGAACTCCTTAGATTGGACCAAGAGGAGACGAACTTCCAAAGATTGGATTAAAAGGAGACGAACTCCTTAGATTGGACCATGAGAAGACGAACTTCTTAAGATTGGACCAAATGGAGATGAACTCCTTATATTGGATCAAGAGGAGACGAACTTCCTCAGATTAGACCAAAAGGAGTCGAACTCCATGGATTGGAGAAAGAGGAGACGAACTTCCTTAAATTGGAGCTCAAGGAGACGAACTCGTTAGATTGGACCAAGAGGAGACAAACATGGCTAGATTGGACCAATAGGAGACGAAATCCTTAGATTGGACCAAGAGTAGATGAACTTCCAAAGATTGGAGCAAAAGGAGATGAACTCCTTAGATTGGACCAAGAGGAGACGACTTTCCTACGATTGGACCAAAAAGAGACGAACTCCTTATAATGGACCAAGAGGAGACGAACTTCCTAAGATTGGGCCAAAAGGTGTCGAACTCCTTAGATTGGATAAAGAGGAGACGAACTTCCTAAAATTGGCCGAAAAGGAGACGAACTCCTTAGATTGGACCAAGAGGAGAGAAATTTGGTTATATTGTTCCAAAAAGAGACGAAATCCTTAGATTGGACCAAGAGTAGACGAACTTCCAAAGATTGCAACAAAAGGAGACGAACTCTTTAGATTGGACCAAGAGGAGACGATCATGGTTAGATTGCACTCAAAGTAGACGATCTCCTTAGATTGGACCAAAAGGAGGGACCAACTTGCACTGATGGACGAAAAGGAGAAGAATTCCTTAGATTGGAGCAAGAGGAGAGAAACTTGGTTATATTGTTCCAAAAGGAGAAGAAATCCTTAGATTGGACCAAGAGTAGACGAACTTCCAAAGATTGCAACAAAAGGAGACGACCTCTTTAGATTGGACCAAGCGGAGACGATCTTGGTTAGATTGCACTCAAAGGGGACGAACTCCTTAGAATGGACCAAGATGAGACAAACTTCCAAAGATTGGACTAAAAGGTGACAAACTCCTTAGATTGGACCATGAGAAGACGAACTTCCTAAGAT
>JAGKPW010003093.1:0-44550 GCA_019926035.1 Melaleuca alternifolia | reverse complement strand
GACGAACTTCTTAGATTGGAATAAGAGGAGAGAACTTGCTATGATTGGACAAAAAGGAGAAGAACTTCTTAGATTGGACCAAGAGGAGACGATCTTCCAAAGATTGGACAAAAAGGAGACGAACTCCTTAGATTGGACCAAGAGGACACGAACTTCCAAAGATTGGACCGAAAGGAGGTGAACTACTTAGATTGAACCCAGAGGCGACGAACATCCTAAGATTGAATCAAAAGGAGATGAACTCCTTAGATTGGACCATGAGGAGACGAAATTCCAAAGATTGGACAAAAAAGAGACGAACTCCTTAGATTGGAACAAGGGGCGGCGAACATCCTTAGATCGGACCAAAAGGAGATGAACTCCTTAGATTGGACCAAGAGGAGATGAACTTGGTAATATTTGACCCGAACAAGAGCTGACTAACTTCTAATGATTGGTCCAAAAGGAGACGAACTGCTTAGATTGGACCAAGAGTAGACGATCTTCAAAAGATTGGACAAAAAGGAGACGGAGTCCTTAGATTGGACCAAGTGGAGACGATCTTCCAAAGATTGGACCAAAAGGAGAGGACCTCCTTAGATTGGACCAAATGGAGACGAACTCCTTAGATTGGACCGAAAAAAAAAAAACTCCTTAGATTGGACCAAGAGGAGACGAACTCCTTAGATTAGACCAAGAGGAGACGAACTTCCAAAGATTGGACCAAGAAAGAAATGACGAACCTCTTAGAGTAGCCCAAGAGGAGACGAACTTCAAAGATTGGACCAAAAGAAGACGAACTCCTTAGATTGGACCAACAGGCGACGAACATCCTAAGATTGGAGCAAAAGGAGACAAACACCTAAGATTGGATCAAGAGGAGATGAACATGGTTAGATTGGACCAAAAGCAGACGAAATCCATAGATTGGACCAAGGGGAGACGAACTTCTAAAGATTGGACCAAAAGGGGAAGAACTCCATTGATTGGGCCAAGAGGAGACGAACTTGCAAAGATTGGCCCAAAAGGAGACGAACTCATTAGATTGGACCAAGAGGAGACGAACTTCCAAAGATTTGACCAAAAGGAGACGAACTCCTTAGATTGGACCAAGAGGAGACGAACTCCTTTGATTCGATCAAGAGAAGACGAACTTTCAAAGATTTGGTAAAAGAGAGAGGAACTCCCTAGATTGGACCGACAGAAAACTAACTACCAATGATTGGACCAAAAGGAGACGAACTCCTTAGATTGGTCCAAGAGGAGATGAACTTCCAAAGATTGGACCAAAAGAAGACGAACTCCTTAGATTGGACCAAGAGGCGACAAACATCCTAAGAAAGAATCAAAAGGAGGCGAACTCCTTAGATTGGACCAAGAGGAGACGAACTTGCAAAAATTGTATGAAAGAGAGACGAACTCCTTAGATTGGTCCAAGAGGAGACGAACTTCCTAAGATTGGACCAAAAGGAGACGAACTCCTTAGAGTGGACCAAGAGGCGACGAACATCCAAAGATTGGATCAAAAGGAAACGAATTCCTTAGATTGGACCAAGAAGTGACGAACTTGGTTAGATTGGACCAAAAGGAATCGAACTCCGTAGATTGGACCAAGAGGAGACGATCTTCCAAAGATTGGACCAAAAGGAAACTCCTTAGATTGGACCAAGAGGAGACAACTTGCTATGATTGGACCAAAAGGAGACGAACTTCTTAGATTGGATCATGAGGAGACGATCTTCCAAAGATTTGACCACAAGGAGAAGAACTCCTTAGATTGGACCAATAGGAGACGAAATTCCTAAGATTGGACCAAAAGGAGACGAACTCCGTAGATTGGACCAAGAGGAGACGAACTCCGTAGATTGGACCAAGAGTAGACGGACTCCTTATATTGGACAAAGAGGAGACGATCTTCCTATGATTGGACAAAAAGGAGAGGAACTGCTTAGATTGGACCAAGAGGAGAGGATCTTCCAAAGATTGGACCAAAAGGAGACGAACTCCTTAGATTGGACCAAGAGGACACGAACTTCCAAATATTGGACCGAAAAGAGATGAACTACTTAGATCGTACCCAGAGGCGCCCAACATCCTCAGATTGAATCAAAAGGAGATGAACTCCTTAGATTGGATCAAGAGGAGACGAAATTCCAAAGATTGGACAAAAAAGAGACGAACTCCTTACATTGGAACAAGGGGTGACGAACATCCTCAGATCGGACCAAAAGGAGACGAACTCCTTAGATTGGACCAAGAGGAGACGAACTTGGTAATATTGGACCTGAACAAGAGGTGACTAACTTCCAATGATTGGTCCAAAACGAGACGAACTGCTTAGATTGGACCAAGAGTAGACGATCTTCAAAAGATTGGACAAAAAGGAGACGGAGTCCTTAGATTGGACCAAGTGGAGACGATCTTCCAAAGATTGGACCAAAAGGAGAGGACCTCCTTAGATTGGACCAAATGGAGACGAACTCCTTAGATTGGACCGAAAAAAAAAAACTCCTTAGATTGTACCAAGAGGAGACGAACTCCTTAGATTAGACCAAGAGGAGACGAACTTCCAAAGATTGCACCAAAAGGAGATGAACTCCTTAGATTGGAACAAGAGGAGACGAACTTGATAATATTGAACCAAAATGAGACGAACTCCTTAGATTGGATCAAGAGAAGACGAACTTCCAAATATTTGGTCAAAAAGAGACGAACTCCCTAGATTGGACCAACAGGAGATGAACTTCCAATGATTGGATCAAAAGGAGACGAACTCCTTAGATTGGACCAAGAGGAGACGAACTTCCAAAGATTGGACCAAAAGAAGACGAACTCCTTAGAGTGGACCAAGAGGCGACGAACATCTAAAGATTGGATCAAAAGGAAACGAATTCCTTAAATTGGACCAAGAAGTGACGAACTTGGTTAGATTGGACCAAAAGGAAACGAACTCCTTAGATTGCGACCAAGAGGAGACGATCTTCCAAAGATTGGACCAAAAGGAAACGAACTTTCTTAGATTGATCATGAGGAGACGGATCTTCCATAAGATTGAACCACAAGGCGAAGAACTACTTAAATTGGACAATAGGGGACGAAATTCCTAAGAAATTGGAACAAAAGGAGACGAACTTCCAAAGATTGGACGAAAAGGAGACGAACTCCTTAGATTGGACTAAGAGTAGACGAACTCGGGTAGATTGGACCAAAAGGAGACGAACTCCTTAGATTGGACCAAGAGGAGACGAACTTCCTATGATTTGACAAAAAGGAGAGGAACTGCTTAGATTGGACCAAGAGGAGAGGATCTTCCAAAGATTGGACCAAAAGGAGACGAACTCCTTAGATTGGACCAAGAGGACACGAACTTCCAAATATTGGACCGAAAAGAGATGAACTACTTAGATCGTACCCAGAGGCGCCCAACATCCTCAGATTGAATCAAAAGGAGATGAACTCCTTAGATTGGATCAAGAGGAGACGAAATTCCAAAGATTGGACAAAAAAGAGACGAACTCCTTACATTGGAACAAGGGGTGACGAACATCCTCAGATCGGACCAAAAGGAGACAAACTCCTTAGATTGGAACAAGAGGAGACGAACTTGGTAATATTGGACCCGAACAAGAGGTGACTAACTTCCAATGATTGGTCCAAAAGGAGACGAACTGCTTAGATTGGACCAAGAGTAGACGATCTTCAAAAGATTGGACAAAAAGGAGACGGAGTCCTTAGATTGGACCAAGTGGAGACGATCTTCCAAAGATTGGACCAAAAGGAGAGGACCTCCTTAGATTGGACCAAATGGAGACGAACTCCTTAGATTGGACCGAAAAAAAAAAACTCCTTAGATTGTACCAAGAGGAGACGAACTCCTTAGATTAGACCAAGAGGAGACGAACTTCCAAAGATTGCACCAAAAGGAGATGAACTCCTTAGATTGGAACAAGAGGAGACGACACTGGATAATATTGAAACAAATGAGGACGAAACTCCTTAGATGGATCAAGAGAGACGAACTTCCAATATTTGCTCAAAAAAGAGACGAAAACTACCTCGATTGGACCAACAGGAGAGAACTTCAATGATTGGGACCAAAAGGAGACGAAACTCCTTTGATTTTGGAACCAAGAGGAGACGAACTTCCAAAGAATTCGACCAAAGGAGACGAAGTCCTTAGATTGGACCAAAGGGAGACGAAATTCCTAAATTTGGACCAAAAGGACATGAACTTTGTAGATTGGACCAAGAGGAGACGATCTTGGTTAGATTGGACCAAATGGAGACGAACTCCTTAGATTAGACCAAGTGGGGACGAACTTCCTAAGATTGGACCAAAAGGAGACGAACTCATTAGATTGGACCAAAAGGAGACGAACTTCCAAAGATTGGACCAAAAGGAGATGAACCACTTAGATTGGACCAAAAGGAGACGAACTCCTTAGATTGGACCAAGAGGAGACGAACTCCTTAGATTGGAAAACGAGAAGACGAACTTCCAAAGATTTTGTCAAAGAGAGAGGAACTACCTAGATTGGACCAACAGAAGACGAACTACCAATGATTGGACCAAAAGGAGAGGACCTCCTTAGATTGGACCAAGAGGAGACGAACTTCCAAAGATTGGACCAAAAGAAGACGAACTCCTTAGATTGGACCAATAGGCGACAAACATCCTAAGATTGGAGCAAAAGGAGACAAACACCTTAGATTGGGACCAAGAAGAGACGAACTTGCAAAAATTGTATGAAAAAGAGAGGACGGAACTCCTTAGATTTGGTCCACGAGAGCGACGAACTCCTAAGAAGTGGACCAAAAGAGACGACTCCTTAGAGTGGACCCAAAGAGGCGACGGAAATCCAAAGATTGGATCAAAAGGAAAACGAATTCCTTAGATTGGACCAAGACGGTGATGAACTTGGTTAGATTGGACCAAAAGGAACGAACTCCGTAGCTAGGACCAAGAGGAGACGATCTTCCAAAGATTGGACCAAAAGGAAACGAACTCCGTAGATTGGACCAAGAGGAGACGATCTTCCAAAGATTGGACCAAAAGGAAACGAACTCCTTAGATTGGACCAAGAGGAGACAACTTGCTATGATTGGACCAAAAGGAGACGAACTTCTTGGATTGGATCAAGAGGAGACGATCTTCCAAAGATTTGACCACAAGGAGAAGAACTCCTTAGGTTGGACCAATAGGAGACGAAATTCCTAAGATTGGACCAAAAGGAGACGAACTCCGTAGATTGGACCAAGAGTAGACGGACTCCTTATATTGGACAAAGAGGAGACGATCTTCCAAAGATTGGACCAAAAGGAGACGAACTCCTTAGATTGGACCAAGAGGAGACGAACTTCCTATGATTGGACAAAAAGGAGAGGAACTGCTTAGATTGGACCAAGAGGAGAGGATCTTCCAAAGATTGGACCAAAAGTAGACGAACTACTTAGATTGGACCAAGAGGACACGAACTTCCAAAGATTGGACCGAAAGGAGATGAACTACTTAGATTGGACCCAGAGGCGACAAACATCCTAAGATTGAATCAAAAGGAGATGAACTCCTTAGATTGGATCAAGAGGAGACGAAATTCAAATGATTGGACAAAAAAGAGACGAACTCCTTACATTAGAACAAGGGGTGACGAACATCCTCAGATCGGACCAAAAGGAGACGAACTCCTTAGATTGGACCAAGAGGAGACGAACTTGGTAATATTTAACCCGACCAAGAGGTGACTAACTTCCAATGATTGGTCCAAAAGGAGACGAACTGCTTAGATTGGACCAAGAGTAGACGATCTTCAGAAGATTGGACAAAAAGGAGACGGAGTCCTTAGATTGGACCAAGTGGAGACGATCTTTCAAAGATTGAACCAAAAGGAGAGGACCTCCTTAGATTGGACCAAAAGGAGACGAAATCCACAAATTGGGACCAAAAAGGAGACGAACTCCTTAGATTGGACCATGAGGAGACCAACTTCCTCAGATTGGACCAAATGGAGACGAACTCCTTAGATTAGACCAAGTGGGGACGAACTTCCAAAGATTGGACCAAAAGGAGACGAACTCATTAGATTGGACCAAGAGGAGACGAACTTCCAAAGATTGGACCACAAGGAGACGAACTACTTAGATTGGACCAAAAGGAGACGAACTCCTTAGATTAGACCACAAGGAGACGAACTACTTAGATTGGACCAAAAGGAGACGAACTCCTTAGATTGGACCAAGAGGAGACGAACTCCTCAGATTGGATAACGAGTAGACGAACTTCCAAAGATTTTGTCAAAGAGAGAGGAACTACCTAGATTGGACCAACAGAAGACGAACTACCAATGATTGGACCAAAAGGAGACGAACTCCTTAGATTGGACCAAGAGGAGACGAACTTCCAAAGATTGGACCAAAAGAAGACAAACTCGTTAGATTGGACCAAGAGGCGACAAACATCTTAAGAAAGAATCAAAAGGAGACGAACTCCTTAGATTGGACCAAGAGGAGACGAACTTGCAAAAATTGTATGAAAGAGAGACGAACTCCTTAGATTGGTCCAAGAGGAGACGAACTTCCTAAGATTGGACCAAAAGGAGACGAACTCCTTAGAGTGGACCAAGAGGCGACGAACATCCAAAGATTGGATCAAAAGGAAATGAATTCCTTAGATTGGACCAAGAAGTGACGAACTTGGTTAGATTGGACCAAAAGGAAACGAACTCCGTAGATTGGACCAAGAGGAGACGAACTAGGTTAGATTGGACCAAAGGAGACAAACTCCCTTAGATTTGACCAAAAGGAGACGAACTAGGTTAGATTGGACCAAATGGAGACGAACTCCATAGATTGGACCAAGAGGAGACTAACTTCCTATGATTGGACCAAAAGGAGACGAACTTCTTAGATTGGATCAAGAGGAGACGATCTTCCAAAGATTTGACCACAAGGAGAAGAACTCCTTAGATTGGACCAATAGGAGACGAAATTCCTAAGATTGGACCAAAAGGAGACGAACTCCGTAGATTGGACCAAGAGTAGACGGACTCCTTATATTGGACAAAGACGAGACGATCTTCCAAAGATTGGACCAAAAGGAGACGAACTCCTTAGATTGGACCAAGAGGAGACGAACTTCCAATGATTGGACAAAAAGGAGAGGAACTGCTTAGATTGGACCAAGAGAAGACGATCTTCCAAAGAAGGGACCAAAAAAGAGACGAAACTCCTTAGATTGGACCAAGAGGACACGGAACTTCCAAAGATTGGACCGGAAAGGGAGATGAAATACTTAGATTGGCCCCAGAGGCGGACGAAAATCCTAAGATTGAATCAAAAGGAGATGAACTCCTTAGATTGGACCCAAGAGGAGACGGAAATTCCAAAGATTGGACAAAAAAGAGACGAACTCCTTAGATTGGAACAAGGGGCGACGAACATCCTCAGATCGGACCAAAAGGAGATGAACTCCTTAGATTGGACCAAGAGGAGATGAACTTGGTAATATTTGACCCGAACAAAAGGTGACTAACTTCCAATGATTGGTCCAAAAGGAGACGAACTGCTTAGATTGGACCAAGAGTAGACGATCTTCAAAAGATTGGACAAAAAGGAGACGGAGTCCTTAGATTGGACCAAGTGGAGACGATCTTCCAAAGATTGGACCAAAAGGAGAAGACCTCCTTAGATTGGACCAAATGGAGACGAACTCCTAAGATTGGACCGAAAAAAAAAAAAAACTCCTTAGATTGGACCAAGAGGAGACGAACTCCTTAGATTAGACCAAGAAGAGACGAACTTCCAAAGATTGGACCAAAAGGAGACGAACTTGATAATATTGAACCAAAATGAGACGAACTCCTTAGATTGGATCAAGAGAAGACGAACTTCCAAATATTTGCTCAAAAAGAGACGAACTCCTTAGATTGGACCAACAGGAGATGAACTTCCAATTGGGCCAAGAGGAGACGATTGGATTGGCCCAAAAGGAGACGAACTGGACCAAGAGGAGACGAACTTCCAAAGATTGACGACCTTAGATTGGAGAGACGACGAGGACTTCCCAAGAACGAATTGGACCAAAGAGGAGACGAACTACTTAGATTGGACCAAAAGGAGACGAACTCCTTAGATTGGACCAAGAGGAGACGAACTCCTTTGATTCGATCAAGAGAAGACGAACTTCCAAAGATTTGGTAAAAGAGAGAGGAACTCCCTAGATTGGACCGACAGAAACGAACTACCAATGATTGGACCAAAAGGAGACGAACTCCTTAGATTGGACAAAGAGGAGAGAACTTCCAAGATTGGACCAAAAGAAGACGAACTCATTAGATTGGACCCCCCAAGAGGCCGACAAAACATCCTAAGAAAGAAATCAAAGGAGACGAACTCCTTTCACTGGATAAAGAGGAGAAGAACTCCTGAGATTGGTCCAAAGGGAGCCGAACTACTTAAATTGGACCAAGAGGAGACGAACTTCCAAAGATTGGACCAAAAGGAGACGAACTCCTTAGAGTGGACCAAGAGGCGACGAACATCCAAAGTTTGGATCAAAAGGAAACGAATTCCTTAGATTGGACCAAGAGGTGATGAACTTGGTTAGATTGGACCAAAAGGAAACGAACTCCGTAGATGGACCAAGAGAGACCTTAAGATTGGACCAAAAGGAAACGAACTCCTTAGATTGGACCAAGAGGAGACAACTTGCTATGATTGGACCAAAAGGAGACGAACTTCTTAGATTGGACCAAGAGGAGAGAACTTGCTATGATTGGACAAAAAGGAGAAGAACTTCTTAGATTGGACCAAGAGGAGACGATCTTCCAAAGATTGGACAAAAAGGAGACGAACTCCTTAGATTGGACCAAGAGGACACGAACTTCCAAAGATTGGACCGAAAGGAGGTGAACTACTTAGATTGAACCCAGAGGCGACGAACATCCTAAGATTGAATCAAAAGGAGATGAACTCCTTAGATTGGACCATGAGGAGACGAAATTCCAAAGATTGGACAAAAAAGAGACGAACTCCTTAGATTGGAACAAGGGGCGACGAACATCCTCAGATCGGACCAAAAGGAGATGAACTCCTTAGATTGGACCAAGAGGAGATGAACTTGGTAATATTTGACCCGAACAAAAGGTGACTAACTTCCAATGATTGGTCCAAAAGGAGACGAACTGCTTAGATTGGACCAAGAGTAGACGATCTTCAAAAGATTGGACAAAAAGGAGACGGAGTCCTTAGATTGGACCAAGTGGAGACGATCTTCCAAAGATTGGACCAAAAGGAGAGGACCTCCTTAGATTGGACCAAATGGAGACGAACTCCTTAGATTGGACCGGAAAAAAAAAAACTCCTTAGATTAGACCAAGAGGAGACGAACTTCCAAAGATTGGACCAAAAGAAGACAAACTCCTTAGATTGGACCAAGAGGCGACGAATATCCTAAGATTGGAGCAAAAGGAGACAAACACCTAAGATTGGATCAAGAGGAGATGAACATGGTTAGATTGGACCAAAAGCAGACGAAATCCATAGATTGGACCAAGGGGAGACGAACTTCTAAAGATTGGACCAAAAGGGGAAGAACTCCATTGATTGGGCCAAGAGGAGACGAACTTGCAAAGATTGGCCCAAAAGGAGACGAACTCATTAGATTGGACCAAGAGGAGACGAACTTCCAAAGATTGGACCAAAAGGAGACGAACTACTTAGATTGGACCAAAAGGAGACGAACTCCTTAGATTGGACCAAGAGGAGACGAACTTCCAAAGATTTGGGTAATATAGAGAGAACTCCTATATTTGACCGACAATAAAACTAACTACCCAATGATTGGACCAAAAGTGGAGACGAACTCCTTATATTGGTCCAAGAGGAGATGAACCTTCCAAAATTGGACCAAGAAGAGGCGAACTCCCTTAGAATGGACAAAAAAGCAACGAACTCCTTAGATTGGACCAAGAGGAGACGAACTCCTTAGATTGGAAAACGAGAAGACGAACTTCCAAAGATTTTGTCAAAGAGAGAGGAACTACCTAGATTGGACCAACAGAAGACGAACTACCTTAGATTGGACCAAAAGGAGAGGAACTCCTTAGATTGGACCAAGAGGAGACGAACTTCCAAAGATTGGACCAAAAGAAGACGAACTCCTTAGATTGGACCAAGAGGCGACAAACATCCTAGGAAAGAATAAAAAGGAGACGAACTCCTTAGATTGGACCAAGAGGAGACGAACTTGCAAAAATTGTATGAAAGAGAGACGAACTCCTTAGATTGGTCCAAGAAAAGACGAACTTCCTAAGATTGGACCAAAAGGAGACGAACTCATTAGATTGGACCAAGAGGTGACGAACTTCCAAAGATTGTACCAAAAGGAGACGAACTCCTTAGAGTGGACCAAGAGGCGACGAACATCCAAAGATTGGATCAAAAGGAAACGAATTCCTTAGGTTGGACCAAGAGGTGACGAACTTGGTTAGATTGGACCAAAAGGAAACGGACTCGGTAGATTGGACCAAGAGGTGACGATCTTCCAAAGATTGGACCAAAAGGAAACGAACTCCTTACATTGGACCAAGAGGAGACAACTTGCTATGATTGGACCAAAAGTAGACGAACTTCTTAGATTGGACCAAGAGGAGACGATCTTCCAAAGATTTGACCAGAAGGAGAAGAACTCCTTAGATTGGACCAACAGGATACGAAATTCCTAAGATTGGACCAAAAGGAGACGAACTTCATAGATTGGACCAAGAGTAGACGGACTCCTTATATTGGACAAAGAGGAGACGATCTTCCAAAGATTGGACCAAAAGGAGACGAACTCCTTAGATTGGACCAAGAGGAGACGAACTTCCTATGATTGGATCAAGAGGAGATGAACTTGGTTAGATTGGACCAAAAGCAGATGAAATCCATAGATTGAACCAAGGGGAGACGAACTTCTAAAGATTGGACCAAAAGGGGAAGAACTTTATTGATTGGGCCAAGAGGAGACGAACTTGCAAAGATTGGCCCAAAAGGAGACGAACTCATTAGATTGGACCAAGAGGAGACGAACTTCCAATGATTGGACCAAAAGGAGACGAACTACTTAGATTGGACCAAAAGGAGATGAACTCCTTAGATTGGACCAAGAGGAGACGAACTCCTTAGATTCGATCAAGAGAAGACGAACTTCCAAAGATTTGGTAAAAGAGAGAGGAACTCCCTAGATTGGACCGACAGAAAACTAACTACCAATGATTGGACCAAAAGGAGACGAACTCCTTAGATTGGTCCAAGAGGAGATGAACTTCCAAAGATTTGACAAAAAGGAGACGAACTCCTTACATTGGACCAAGAGGCGACGAACATCCTAAGATTGGAGCACAAGGAGACAAACACGTAAGTTTGGATCAAGAGGAGACGAACTTGGTTAGATTGGACCAAAAGGAGACGAAATCCATAGATTGGACCAAGAGGAGACGAGCTTCTACAGATTGCACCAAATGGAGAAGAATTCCTTTGATTGGGCCAAGAGGAGACGAACTTCAAAAGATTGGACCAAAAGGAGACGAACTCCTTAGATTGGACTAAGAGGAGACGAACCCCTGAGATTAGACCAAGAGGAGACGAACTACCAAAGATTGGACCAAATGGAGACGAACTCCTTAGATTGGACCAAGAGGAGACGAACTCCTTAGATTGGACCAAGAGGAGACGAACTTCCAAAGATTGGACCAAAAGGAGACTAACTCCTTAGATTGGACCAAGAGGAGACGAACTTGATAATATTGGACGAAAAGGAGACGAACTCCTTAGATTTGGAGACGAAAGAGAGAAGACGAACTTCCAAAGATTGGACCAAAAGGAGATGAACTCCTTAGATTGGACCAAGAGGAGACGAACTTCCAAAGATTGGCCCAAAAGGAGACGAACTCCTTAGATTGCACCAAGAGGCGACGAACATCCTAAGATTGGAGCAAAAGGAGACGAACACCTAAGATTGGATCAAGAGGAGACAAACTTGGTTCGATTGGACCAAAAGGAGACGAAATCCATAGATTGGACCAAGAGGAGACGAACTTCTAAAGATTGGACCAAAAGGAGAAGAACTCCATTGATTGGGCCAAGAGGAGACGAACTTGCAAAGATTGGCCCAAAAGGAGACGAACTCCTTAGATTGGTCCAAGAGGAGACGAACTTCCAAAGATTGGACCAAAAGGATACGAACACCTTAGATTGGACCAAGAGGAGACAAACTTCCTAAGAATGGACCAAAACAAGATGAACTCCTTAAACTGGACCAAGAGGAGACGAACTTTCTATGATTGAACCCAAATGACACGACCTCCTTAGATTGGACCATGAGGAGACGAACTTCGTAAGATTGGACCAAATGGAGATGAACTCCTTAGTTTGGACGGTGCTGAAAAAATCCACGGCCAAGAAGAAAGGTCGCAGTGCCAAAAGGAGGTAAGTCCCTCTCCTCCTAGCAACTTGTAAATATGATTTTGTGTGCTTGGAATATCAGGGGTCTATGTGATCCTGTTAAACAAGCAGAAGTCAGGTTCTTTGTACGGTCTAATAACCTTCTTTGTATTGGTATATTGGAAACCAAGGTCAACCCCGGAAATTTTGGTGAAATCTCTTCAAACTTGATTCCGGGCTGGACTTGGAAGTCAAATTACGATTATTCTGACCTTGGGCGCATATGGATCGGTTGGGATCCGCAGCATGTTTGGTTTGATCTTATAGCTTCTTCGCCGCAAGCTATGCATGGGTTCATTCGCCTTGTTGACTCGACTACGTTTTTTGCCATCTCTTTTGTATATGCTGGTCATACCTTTGTGGATAGGCGCTTGCTATGGACTGATTTGGCCTCGAGAAAGAATTCTTTTCTGGACACACCGTGGGTTGTACTTGGTGACTTCAATGCCATTCGATTCCCATCCGATCGTGAAGGGGGAACTCTAGCTTGGCCACCGTCTTTTGATGAGTTCCACTCTTGCTTGTTGGAGGCTGAACTAGACGATCTCAGGTATATCGGGAGAAGACTCACTTGGGCAGCTTATGAAGGTCCCAATCGCATTCAGTGGAAAATAGAAAGAGTTCTTGTTAACCCCAAATGGGCTATGGACTTCGCTAGAACTCAGAAGAATGTCATTGACACTACTAGGAATAGAAGAATTCAGCATAATTAGGGCTTGGATGACTCCATTTTTTGTAATTGACTTGTTTTTTTTGCCCTTTTTGTTGGTACCTTCTAGTCTTTGAGATTCATGGTACTCCTCCACTTAGCCCATTTAGAGTGTAAGTGTAGGTCTGTAGTACCGGTCTCTCCCTTTCTTCTTATCTCCTCCTTATGTACATCTTCTAGTTTCTGAGACTCACGATACTCCTTCACTTAGCTCACATGATTGTAAGTGTAGGTTTGTAGTATCGGTTTCTCCATCTCATTTACTTTTGGCTCTAAAGTTCAATATACTTTTACCCTACCAAAAAAAAAAAAACTCCTTAGTTTGGACCAATAGGAGACGAACTTGGTTAGATTGGACCAAAAGGAGACGAACCCCTTAGATTTGACCAAGGGGAGACGAACTTGGTTAGATGGGACCCAAAAGGAGACGAACTCCTTACATTGGACCAAGAGAAGATGATCTTAGTTAGATTGCACTAAAAGGAGCCAACTCCTTAGATTGGACCAAGAGGAGACGAACTTCCTATGATTGGACCAAAAGGAGACGAACTCCTTATATTGGACCAAGAGGAGACGAACTTCCAATGATTGGACCATATGGAGACAAACTCCTTAGATTGGACCAAGAGGAGACGAACTTCCTATGATTGGACCAAAAGGAGACGAATTCCTTATATTGGACGAAGAGGAGACGAACTTCCAATGGTCGCACCAAAAGGAGACGAATTCCTAAGATTGGACAAAAAAGAGACGAACTCCTTAGATTTGATCAAGAGGAGACGAACTTCGTAAGATTGGACCAAAAGGAGACGAACTCCTTAGATTGGACCAAGAGGAGACGAACTTGCAAAGATTGGACCAAAAGGAGACGAACTCCTTAGATTCGACCAAGAGGAGACGAACTTCCTAAGATTGGACCAAAAAGAGACGAACTCCTTAGATTGGACCAAGAGGATTCGAACTCCTAAGATTGGACCAAAAGGAAACGAACTAGTTATATTGGACCAAGGAGACGAACTTCCAAAGGTTGGACCAAAAGGAGACGAACACCTTAGATTGGACCAAGAGGAGACGAACTTCCTAAGAATGGACAAAAACGAGATGAACTCCTTAAATTGGACCAAGAGGAGATCAACTTCCTATGATTGAACCCAAAGGACACGACCTCCATTGATTAGACTATGAGGGGACGAACTTCCTAAGATTGGACCAAATGGAGACGAAATCCTTAGATTGGACCAAAAAGAGACGAACTCCTTAGATTGGACCAAGAGGAGACGAATTTCCTATGATTGGTCCAAAAGGAGAGGAACTCCTTATATTGGACTAAGAGCAGACGAACTTCCTAAGATTGGACCAAATGGAGACGATCTCCTTATAGTGGACCAAGAGGAGACGAACTTCCTAAGATTTGACAAAATGGAGACAAACTCCTTAGATTGGACCAAGAGGAGAAGTACTTCCAGAAATTGGACCAAAAGGAGACGAACTCCTTAGATTGGACTATGAGGAGACGATCTTGTTTAGATTGCTCCAACAGGAGATGAACTCCTTAGATTGGACCCAGAGGAGACGAACTCCTTAGATTTAACCAAGAGGAGACGAACTTCCTAAGATTGGACCAAAAGGAGAAGAACTCCTTAAATTGGACCAAGAGGACCTGAACTTCCAAAGATTGGACCAAAAGGAGACGAACTCCTTAGATTGGACCAAGAGGAGATGAACTTCCTAATCTTTGACCAAAAGGAGACGAACTCATTAGATTGGACCAAGAGAAGACGAACTTGGTTAGAATGGATCAAAAGGATACAAACTCCATACATTGGACCAAGAGGAGATGTACCTCCTTAGAATGCACAAAAAAGGAGAGAACTCCTTAGATTGGACCAAGAGGAGACGAACTTGGGTTGATTGACCAAAAGGAGACGAACTCCTTAGATTACACCAGGAGGAGACGAACTTCCAAAGATTGTACCAAGAGGAGACGAACTTCCAAAGATTGTACCAAGAGGAGACGAACTTGGTTAGATTGGATCAAAAGGATACGAACTCCATAGATTGGACCAAGAGGAGATGAACCTCATTAGATTGCACAAAAAGGAGAGAACTCCTTTGATTGGACCAAGAGGAGACGAACTTGTGTAGATTGGACCAAAAGGAGACGAACTCCTTAGTGGACCAAGAGGAGATGAACTTTCAAAGATTGGACCACAAGGAGACGAACTCCTTAGATTGGACCAAGAGAAGACGAACTTCCAAAGATTGGACCAAAAGCAGACGAACTCCTTAGATTAGACCAAGAGGAGACGAACTTCCAATTATTGGACCCAAAGGAGACGAACTCCTTAGATTGGACCAAGAGGAGACGAACTTCAAAAGAATGGACCAAAAGGAGAAGTACTCCTTAGATTGGACCAAGAGGAGACGATCTTGGTTAGATTGCACCAAAAGGAGATGAACTCCTTAGATTGGACCAAGAGGAAACGAACTCCTTATGATTTGACCAAAAGGAGATGAACTCGTTAGATTGGATCAAGAGGAGCTGAACATCCAAACATTGGATCAAAAGGAGAAAAACTCCTTAGATTGGACCAAGAGGAGACGAACTTCGTAATATTGAACCAAAACGAGACGAACTCCTTCGATTGGATCAAGAGGAGACGCACTTCCTAAGATTGGGCCAAAAAGAGATGAACAGCCTAAATTGGACCAAGAGAAGACAAACTTCCGAAGATTGGAGCAAAAAGAGACGAACTCTTTTGATTGGACCAAAAGGAGACGATCTTGGTTAGATTGCCCCAAAAGGAGACGAACTCCTTAGATTGGAGTAAGAGGAGACGAACTCGGTAGATTGGACCAAGAGAAGACGAACTTCCGAAGATTGGACCAAAAGGAGACGAACTCCTTAGATTGGACCAAGAGGAGACGATCTTGGTTAGATTTCCACAAAAGGAGACGAACTCCTTAGATTGGAGTAAGAGGAGACGAACTTCCTAAAGATTGGACCAAAAGGAGACGAACTTCGTAGATTTGACCAAGAGGAGACGAACTTGCTAAGATTGGACCAAAACAAGACGAAGTCCTTAGATTGGACCAAGAGGAGACGAACGTCCTAAGATTGGACGAAAAGGAGACGAACTCCGTAGATTGGACCAAGAGGAGATGAACTTCCTAAGATCGAACCAGAAGGAGACGAACTCCTTAGATTGGGCCGAGAGGAGACGAACTTCCAAAGATTGGGCCAAAAAGAGACGAACAGCCTAAATTGGACCAAGAGAAGACGAACTTCCGAAGATTGGACCAAAAGGAGACGAACTCCTTAGATTTGACCAAGAGGAGACGATCTTGGTTAGATTGCCCCAAAAGGAGAGAAACTCCTTAGATTGGAGTAAGAGGAGACGAACTCTGTAGATTAGACCAAGAGAAGACAAACTTCCCGAAGATAGGACCAAAAGGAGACGAACTCCTTCGATTGGACCAAGAGGACACGATCTTAGTTAGATTGCCCCCAAATGAGACGAACTTCTTAGATTGGACCAAGAGGAGACGATCTTCAAAAGAATGGACCAAAAGGAGAAGTACTCCTTAGATTGGACCAAGAGGAGACGATCTTGGTTAGATTGCACCAAAAGGAGATGAACTCCTTAGATTGGACCAAGTGCAGACGAACTCCTTATGATTTGACCGAAAGGAGATGAACTCGTTAGATTGGATCAAGAGGAGCTGAACATCAACAGATTGGATCAAAAGGAGAAAAACTCCTTAGATTGGACCAAGAGGAGATGAACTTCCTAATATTGCACCAAAAGGAGACGAACTCCTTAGATTGGATCAAAAGGAGACGAACTTCCTAAGATTGGGCCAAAAAGAGACGAACAGCCTAAATTGGACCAAGAGAAGACGAACTTCCGAAGATTGGACCAAAAGGAGACGAACTCCTTAGATTTGACCAAGAGGAGACGATCTTGGTTAGATTGCCCCAAAAGGAGACGAACTCCTTAGATTGGAGTAAGAGAAGACGAACTCCTTAGATTGGACCAAGAGGACACGATCTTGGTTAGATTGCCCCCAAAGGAGACGAACTCCTTAGATTGGACCAAGAGGAGACGATCTTCAAAATAATGGACCAAAAGGAGAAGTACTCCGTAGATTGGACCAAGAGGAGACGATCTTGGTTAGATTGCACCAAAAGGAGATGAACTCCTTAGATTGGACCAAGTGCAGACGAACTACCTATGATTTGACCAAAAGGAGACGAACTCGTTAGATTGGATCAAGAGGAGCTGAACATCCAAAATTGGATCAAAAGGAGAGAAACTCCTTAGATTTGACCAAGAGGAGTTGAACTTCCTAATATTGGACCAAAAGGAGACGAACTCCTTCGATTGGATCAAGAGGAGACGAACTTCCTAAGATTGGGCCAAAAAGAGACGAACAACCTAAATTGGAGCAAGAGGAGACGAACTTCCGAAGATTGGACCAAAAGGAGACGAACTCCTTAGATTGGACCAAGAGGAGACGATCTTGGTTAGATTGCCCCAAAAGGAGACGAACTCCATAAATTGGACCAAGAGGAGATGAACCTCCTTAGATTGCAGAAAAAGGAGAGAACTCGAGGAGACGAACTTGTGTAGATTAAACCTAAAGGAGAGGAACTCCTTAGATTGGACCAAGAGGAGACGAAGTTGGTTAGATCGGACCAAGAGGAGGCGAAGTTGCAAAGATTGGTCCCAAAGGAGACGAACTTCTTAGATTGGACCAAAGAGGAGACGAACTTGGTTAGATTTGACCAAAAGGACACGAACTCTTTATAGTGGACCAAGAGGAAACGAACTTCCAAAGATTGGACCAAAAGGTGACGAACTCATTAGATTGGACCAAGAGGAGACACAATTCCTAAAATTGGACCAAAAGGAGATGAACTCCGTAGAGTGGAGCAAGAAGAGACGAACTTGCAAAGATTGATTCAAAAGGAGACGAACTGCTTAGATTGGACCAATACGAGACGAACTTCCTAAGATTGGACCCAGAGGAAACGAACTCCTTACATTGCACCAAGAGGAGACGAACTTCCTAATATTGGACCAAAAGGAGACGAACTCCTTAGATTGGACCAAAAGGAAACGAACTAGTTAGATTGGACCAAGAGGAGACGAACTTCCAAAGGTTGGACCAAAAGGAGACGAACACCTTAGATTGGACCAAGAGGACACGAACTTGCTATGAATGGACCAAAACGAGATGAACTCCTTAAATTGGACCAAGAGGAGTTGAACTTCCTATGATTGAACCCAAAGGACACGACCTCCTTCGATTGGACCATGAGGAGACGAACTTCCTAAGATTGGACCAATTGGAGACGAACTCCTTAGATTGGACCAAGAGGAGACGAACTTGGTTATATTGGACCTAAAGGAGACGAACTCCTTATATTGGACCAAAAGGAGACGAACTCCTTAGATTGGACCAAGAGGAGACGACCTTGGTTAGATTGCACTAAAACGAGACGAACGCCTTAGATTGGACCAATAGGAGACGAACTTCCAATGATTGGACCAAATGGAGACGAACTCCTTAGATTGGACCGAGAGGAGACGAACTTGGTTAGATTTGACAAAAAGGAGACAAACTCCTTAGATTGGACAAAGAGAAGACGAACTTCCTAAGATTGGACCAAAAGGAGACGAACTCCGTAGATTAGACGAAGAGGAGACGAACTTCCTAAGATTGTACCAAAAAGAGACGAACTCCTTAGGTTGGACCGAGTGGAGACGAACTTCCAATGATTGGGACCAAAAGGAGACGAACTCCTTAGATTGGACCAAGAGGAGACGAACTCCAAAGATTGGACCAAAAGGAGACGGACTTTCTAAGATTGGACAAGAGGACACGAACTGCCATGATTGGACCAAAAGGAGACGTCTCCTTAGATTTGGACCAAGAAGAGACGAAGTTCCATGATTGGACCAAAAGGAGACGAATTCCTTAGATTGGACGAAGAGGAGACGAACTTCCTAGGATTCGACAAAAAAGAGACGAACTCCTTAGATTTGACCAAGAGGAGACGAACTTCCAAACATTGGACCAAAAGGAGACGAACTCATTAGATTGGACCAAGAGGAGCCGAACTTCCAAAGATTGGACCAAAAGGAGACGAACTCCTTAGATTGGTCCAAGAGGAGACGAACTTTCAAAGATTGGACCAAAAGGAGACGAACACCTTAGATTAGACCAAGAGGAGACAAACTTCCTAAGAATGGACCAAGTGGGTAGGAACTTCTTAGATTGGACAAAAAGGAGACAAACTTCCTTAGATTGGACCAAAAGGAGACGAACTCCGTAGATTCGACCTAGAGGAGACGAACTTCCTAAGATTGGACAAAAAAAAGACGAACTCCTTACGTTGGACCGAGTGGAGACGAACTTCCAATGATTGGACCAAAAGGAGGCGAACTCCTAAGATTGGACTAAGAGGAGACGAACTTCCTAAGATTGGACCAAAAGGAGACGAACTCCGTAGATTCGACCAAGAGGAGACGAACTTCCTAAGATTGGACCAAAAAGAGACGAACTCCTTACGTTGGACCGAGTGGAGACGAACTTCCAATGATTGGACCAAAAGGAGACGAACTCCTTAGATTGGACCGAGAGGAGACGAACCCCCTATGATTGGACCAAGAGGAGACGAATTCCTTAGATTGGACGAAGAGGAGACGAACTTCCTAGGATTGGAGAAAAAAGAGTCGAACTCCTTAGATTTGACCAAGAGGAGACGAACTTCCTAAGATTGGACCAAAATGAGACGAACTCCTTAGATTGGACCGAGAGGAGACGAACTTGGTTAGATTTTTTTTTTGTTTTTTTTTGTGGGGAAAAAAAAAAAAAAAAAAAAAACCAGGGGAGACGAACTTCCTAAGATTTGACCCCCACGGAGACGAGCTCCTTAGATGGACCAGAGGAACGAACTTGGTTAGACGGACCAAGAGTAGATGAACTTCCAAAGATTGCAACAAAAGGACACGAACTCTTTAGATTGGACCAAGAGGAGACGATCTTGGTTAGATTGCACTCAAAGGAGACGAACTCCTTAGATTGGACCAAGAGGAGACGAACTTCCTAAGATTGGACCAAAAGGAGACGAACTCCTTAGATTGTACAAGAGGAGACGAACTTTCCAAATATTTGGACCAAGAGGAGAACGGACTTTCTAAATTGGACCAAGAGGAGACGAACGTCCAATGATGGACCAAAAGGAGACAACTCCTTAGATTGGACCAAGAGGAGACGAACTTCCTATTATTGGACCAAAAGGAAATGAATTCCTTAGATTGGACGAAGAGGAGACGAACTTCCTAGGATTGGTCAAAAAAGAGTCGAACTCCTTAGATTTGACCAAGAGGAGACGAACTTCCAATGATTGGACAAAATGGAGACGAACTCCTTAGATTGGACCAAGAGGAGACGAACGTCCTAAGATTGGACCAAAAGTAGACGAACTCCGTAGATTAGACCAAGAGGAGACGAACTTGGTTAGATGGGACGAAGAGGAGGCGAACTTCCAAAGATTGGACCCAAAGGAGACGAGCTCCTTAGATTGGACCGAGAGGAGACGAAGTTGGTTAGATCGGACCAAGAGGAGACGAACTTGCAAAGATTGGTCCCAAAGGAGACGAACTACTTAGATTGGACCAAGAGGAGACGAACTTCGTTAGATTTAACCAAAAGGACACAAACTCTTTATAGTGGACCAAGAGGAGACGAACTTCCAAAGATTGGACCAAAAGGTGACGAACTCATTAGATTGGACCAAGAGGAGACACAATTCCTAAAATTGGACCAAAAGGAGATGAACTCCGTAGAGTGGAGCAAGAAGAGACGAACTTGCAAGGATTGGACCAAAAGGAGACGAACTGATTAGATTGGACCAAGAGGAGACGAACTTCCTAAGATTGGGCCCAGAGGAAGCGAACTCCTTACAATGCACCAAGAGGAGACGAACTTCCTAATATCGGACCAAAAGGAGACGAACTCCTTAGATTGGACCAAAGGAAACGAACTAGTTAGATTGGACCAAGAGGAGACGAACTTCCAAAGGTTGGACCAAAAGGAGACGAACACCATAGATTGGACCAAGAGGACACGAACTTGCTAAGAATGGACCAAAACGAGAAGAACTCCTTAAATTGGACCAAGAGGAGTTGAACTTCCTATGATTGAACCCAAAGGACACGACCTACTTTGATTGGACCATGAGGAGACGAACTTCCTGAGATTGGACCAAAGAGGAGACGAATTTGGTTAGATTGGACCAAAAGGAGACGAACTCCTTAGATTGGACCAAGAGGAGACGACCTTGGTTAGATTGCACAAAAAAGAGACGAAATCCTTAGATTGGACCAAGAGGAGACGAATTTCCAATGATTGGACCAAATGGAGACGAACTCCTTAGATTGGACCAAGAGGAGACGAACTTGGTTAGATTTGACAAAAAGGAGACCAACTCCATAGATTGGACCAAGAGGAGACGAACTTCCTAAGTTGGACCAAAAGGAGGCGAACTCCGTAGATTAGACCAAGAGGAGACGAACTTCCTATGATTGTGCCAAAAAGATACGAACTCCTTAGATTGGACCGAGTGGAGACGAACTTCCAATGATTGGACAAAAAGGAGACGAACTCCTTAGATTGGACCAAGAGGAGACGAACTTCTAAAGATTGGACCAAAAGGAGACGGACTTTCTAAGATTGGACCAAGAGGAGACGAACTTCCAATGATTGGACCAAAAGGAGACGAACTCCTTAGATTGGACCGAGAGGAGACGAACCCCCTATGATTGGACCAAGAGGAGACGAATTCCTTAGATTGGACGAAGAGGAGACTAACTTCCTAGGATCGCAAAACAAACCGAAGTTGGTTAGATTCGGACCAAGAGGCGACGAACTTGCAAAAGATTGGTCCCCAACATGAGACGACTTCTTAGATTGACCAAGCGGCGACGAACCTTCGTTAGATTTAACCAAAGACACGAACTCCTTAGATTGAACCAAGAGTAGACGACTTTCCTAAGATTGGACCAAAAGGAGACGAACTCCTTAGATTGGACCAAGAGGAGCCGAACTTCCAAAGATTGGACCAAAAGGAGCCGAACTCCATAGATTGGTCCAAGAGGAGACGAACTTCCAAAGATTGGACCAAAAGGAGACAAACACCTTAGATTAGACCAAGAGGAGACAAACTTCCTAAGAATGGACCAAGTGGATACGGAACTTCTTAGATTGGACAAAAAGGAGACAAACTCCTTAGATTGGACTAAGAGGAGACGAACTTCCTAAGATTGGACCAAAAGGAGACGAACTCCGTAGATTCGACCAAGAGGAGACGAACTTCCTAAGATTGGACCAAAAAGAGACGAATTCCTTAGGTTGGACCGAGTGGAGACGAACTTCCAATGATTGGACCAAAAGGAGACGAACTCCTTAGATTGGACCAAGAGGAGACGAACTTCTTTTAATTGGACCAAGAGGAGACGAAGTCCTTAGATTGGACGAAGAGGAGACGAACTTCGTAGGATTGGACAAAAAAGAGACGAACTCCTTAGATTTGACAAAGAGGAGACGAACTTCCTAAGATTGGACCAAAAGGAGACGAACTCCTTAGATTGGACCAAGAGGAGACGAACATCCAAAGATTGGACCAAAATGAGACAAACTTTCTAAGATTGGACCAAGAGGACACGAACTTCCAATGATTGGACAAAAGGAGACGAACTCCTTAGATTAGACCAAGAGGACACGAACTTCCAATGATTGGACCAAAAGGAGAGGAACTCCTTAGATTGGACCAAGAAGAGACGGACTTCCTAAGATTGGACCAAAAGGAGACGAACTCCTTCGATGGGATCAAGAGGAGAGAAACTTGGTTAGATTGGATCAAAGGAGACTAACTCCTTAGATTGGACCAAGAGGAGACGAACTTCCTAAGATTGGACCAAAAGGAGACGAACTCCTTAGATTGGACCAAGAGGAGACGAATTTGGTTAGATCGGACCAAGAGGAGATGAACTTGCAAAGATTGGTCCCAAAGGAGACGAACTCCTTAGATTTGACCAAGAGGAAACGAACTTGGTTAGATTTGACCAAAAGGACACGAACTCTTTATAGTGGACCAAGAGGAGACGAACTACCAAAGATTGGACAAAAAGGTGACGAACTCATTAGATTGGACCAAGAGGAGACGAAATTCCTAAAATTGGACCAAAAGGAGACGAACTCCGTAGATTGGACCAAGAGGAGACGAACTTGCAAAGATTGGAGCAAAAAGAGACGAACTCATGAGATTGGACCCAGAGGCGACGAACATCCTAAGATTGGAACCAAGCGGAGACGAACTCGGTTTAAATTGAACAAAGGATAGAAATCATAGATTGGAATGAGGAGATGAAACATCCTTGATTGCAGAAAAAAAGGAGGAGAATGGAGGGAGACGGAACGTGTGTAGATTGGACCAAAAGGAGAGGGAGAACTCCTTAGATTGGACCAAGAGGAGATGAACGTCGTAAGATTGGACAAAGGAGACGAACTCTTAGATGGGATCAGAAAAGACGACTTGGTTAAATGGATCAAAAGGAGACTAACTCCTTAGATTGGACCAAGAGGAGACGAACTTCCTAAGATTGGACCCAAAGGAGACGAGCTCCTTAGATTGGACCAAGAAGAGACGAAGTAGGTTAGATCGGACCAAGAGGAGAGGAACTTGCAAAGATTGGTCCCAAAGGAGACGAACTCCTTAGATTGGACCAAGAGGAGACGAACTTGGTTAGATTTGACCAAAAGGACACGAATTCTTTATAGTGGACCAAGAGAAGACGAAATACCAAAGATTGGACCAAAAGGTGACGAACTCATTAGATTGGACCAAGAGGAGACAAAATTCCTAAAATTGGACCAAAAGGAGACGAACTCCGTAGATTGGACCAAGAGGAGACGAACTTGCAAAGATTGGACCAAAAGGAGATGAACTCCTTAGATTGGACCAAGAGGAGACGAACTTCCTTAGATTGGACCAAGAGGAGACGAACTTGGTTAAATTGGATCAAAAGGATACGAACTCAAAAGATTGGACCAAGAGGAGATGAACCTCCTTAAAATGCAGAAAAAGGAGAGAACTCGAGGAGACGAAATTGTGTAGATTGGACCAAAAGGAGAGGAACTCCTTAGATTGGACCAAGAGGAGATGAACTTCGTAAGATTGGACCAAAAGGAGACGAACTCCTTAGATGGGATCAAGAGGAGACGAACTTGGTTAGATTGGACCAAGAGGAGACGAATCCTAAGATTGGACCCAAAGGAGACGAGCTCCTTAGATTGGACCAAGAGGAGACGAAGTTGGTTAGATCGGACCAAGAGGAGAGGAACTTGCAAAGATTGGTCCCAAAGGAGACGAACTCCTTAGATTGGACCAAGAGGAGACGAACTTGTTAGATTTGACCAAAAGGACACGAACTCTTTATAGTGGACCAAGAGGAGACGAACTACCAAAGATTGGACCGAAAGGTGACGAACTCATTTGATTGGACCAAGAGGAGACGAAATTCCTAAAATTGGACCAAAAGGAGACGAACTCCGTAGATTGGACCAAGAGGAGACGAACTTGCAAAGATTGGACCAAAAGGAGACGAACTCCTTAGATTGGACCAAGAGGAGACGAACTTCCTAAGATTGGACCAAAAGGAGACGAACTCCTTAGATGGGATCAAGAGGAGACGAACTTGGTTAGATTGGATCAAAAGGAGACTAACTCCTTAGATTGGACCAAGAGGAGACGAACTTCCTAAGATTGGACCCAAAGGAGACGAGCTCCTTAGATTGGACCAAGAGGAGACGAAGTTGGTTAGATCGGACCAAGAGGAGAGGAACTTGCAAAGATTGGTCCCAAAGGAGACGAACTCCTTAGATTGGACCAAGAGGAGACGAACTTGGTTAGATTTGACCAAAAGGACATGAACTCTTTATAGTGGACCAAGAGGAGACGAACTACCAAAGATTGGACCAAAAGGTGACGAACTCATTAGATTGGACCAAGAGGAGACGAAATTCCTAAAATTGGACCAAAAGGAGACGAACTCCGTAGATTGGACAAGAGGAGACGAACTTGCCAAGATTGGACCAAAAGGAGACGAACTCCTTAGATTGGACCAAGAGGAGACGAACTTCCTTAGATTGGACCAAGAGGAGACGAACTTGGTTAAATTGGATCAAAAGGATACGAACTCCATAGAATTGCGACCAGAGGAGATGAACCTCCTTAGATTGCAGAAAAAGGAGAGAACTCGAGGAGACGAACTTGTGTAGATTGGACCAAAAGGAGAGGAAACTCCTTAGATTGGACCAAGAGGAGATGAACTTCCTAAGATTGGACCAAAAGGAGACGAACTCCTTAGATGGGATCAAGAGGAGACGAACTTGGTTAATTGGATCAAAAGGAGACTAACTCCTTAGATTGGACCAAGAGGAGACGAACTTCCTAAGATTGGACCAAAGGAGCGGCTCCCTAGATTGGACCAAGAGGAGACGAAAGTGGGTTAGATCGGACCAAGAGGAGAGGAACTTGCAAAGATTGGTCCCAAAGGAGACGAACTCCTTATATTGGACCAAGAGGAGACGAACTTGGTTAGATTTGACCAAAAGGACACGAATTCTTTATAGTGGACCAAGAGGAGACGAAATACGAAAGATTGGACCAAAAGGTGACGAACTCATTAGATTGGACCAAGAGGAGAAGAAATTCCTAAAATTGGACCAAAAGGAGACGAACTCCGTAGATTGGATCAAGAGGAGACGAACTTGGTTAAATTGGATCAAAAGGAGACTAACTCCTTAGATTGGACCAAGAGGAGACGAACTTCCTTAGATTGGACCAAGAGGAGACGAACTTGGTTAAATTGGATCAAAAGGATACGAACTCCATAAATTGGACCAAGAGGAGATGAACCTCCTTAGATTGCAGAAAAAGGAGAGAACTCGAGGAGACGAACTTGTGTAGATTGGACCTAAAGGAGAGGAACTCCTTAGATTGGACCAAGAGGAGATGAACTTCCTAACATTGGAACAAAAGGAGACGAACTCCTTAGATGGGATCAAGAGGAGACGAACTTGGTTAAATTGGATCAAAAGGAGACTAACTCCTTAGATTGGACCAAGAGGAGACGAACTTCCTAAGATTGGACCCAAAGGAGAGGAACTTGCAAAGATTGGTCCCAAAGGAGATGAACTCCTTAGATTGGACCAAGAGGAGACGAACTTCGTTATATTTGACCAAAAGGGCACGAACTCTTTATAGTGGACCAAGAGGAGATGAGCTACCAAAGATTGGACCAAAAGGTGACGAACTCATTAGATTGGACCAAGAGGAGACGAAATTCCTAAAATTGGACCAAAAGGAGACGAACTCCGTAGATTGGACCAAGAGGAGACGAACTTGCAAAGATTGGACCAAAAGGAGACGAACTCCTTAGATTGGACCAAGAGGAGACGAACTTCCTAAGATTGGACCAAAAGGAGACGAACTCCTTCGATGGGATCAAGAGGAGAGGAACTTGGTTAGATTGGATCAAAGGAGACTAACTCCTTAGATTGGACCAAGAGGAGACGAACTTCCTAAGATTGGACCCAAAGGAGACGAGCTCCTTAGATTGGACCAAGAGGAGACGAATTTGGTTAGATCGGACCAAGAGGAGATGAACTTGCAATGATTGGTCCCAAAGGAGACGAACTCCTTAGATTGGACCAAGAGGAGACGAACTTGGTTAGATTTGACCAAATGGACACGAACTCTTTATAGTGGACCAAGAGGAGACGAACTACCAAAGATTGGATTAAAAGGTGACGAACTCATTATATTGGACCAAGAGGAGACGAAATTCCTAAAATTGGACCAAAAGGAGACGAACTCCGTAGATTGGACAAAGAGGAGACGAACTTGCAAAGATTGGACCAAAAGGAGACGAACTCCTTAGATTGGACCAAGAGGAGATGAACTTCCTTAGATTGGACCAAGAGGAGACGAACTTCGTTAGATTGAATCAAAAGGATACGAACTCCATAGATTGGACCAAGAGGAGATGAACCTCCTTAGATTGCAGAAAAAGGAGAGAACTGGAGGAGACGAACTTGTGTAGATTGGACCAAAAAGAGAGGAACTCCTTGGATTGGACCAAGAGGAGATGAACTTCGTAAGATTGGACCAAAAGGAGACGAACTCCTTAGATGGGATCAAGAGGAGACGAACTTGGTTAAATTGGATCAAAAGGAGACTAACTCCTTTGATTGGACCAAGAGGAGACGAACATCCTAAGATTGGACCCAAAGGAGACGAGCTCCTTAGATTGGACCAAGAGGAGACGAAGTTGGTTAGATCGGACCAAGAGGAGAGGAACTTGCAAAGATTGGTCCCAAAGGAGACGAACTCCTTAGATTGGACCAAGAGGAGACGAACTTGGTTAGATTTGACCAAAAGGACACGAATTCTTTATAGTGGACCAAGAGGAGACGAAATACGAAAGATTGGACCAAAAGGTGACGAACTCATTAGATTGGACCAAGAGGAGAAGAAATTCCTAGAATTGGACCAAAAGGAGACGAACTCCGTAGATTGGATCAAGAGGAGACGAACTTGGTTAAATTGGATCAAAAGGAGACTAACTCCTTAGATTGGACCAAGAGGAGACGAACTTCCTTAGATTGGACCAAGAGGAGACGAACTTGGTTAAATTGGATCAAAAGGATACGAACTCCATAGATTGGACCAAGAGGAGATGAACCTCCTTAGATTGCAGAAAAAGGAGAGAACTCGAGGAGACGAACTTGTGTAGATTGGACCTAAAGGAGAGGAACTCCTTAGATTGGACCAAGAGGAGATGAACTTCCTAAGATTGGACCAAAAAGAGACGAACTCCTTAGATGGGATCAAGAGGAGACGAACTTGGTTAAATTGGATCAAAAGGAGACTAACTCCTTTGATTGGACCAAGAGAGACTAACATCCTAAGATTGGACCCAAAGGAGACGAGCCGTCCTGGAGATTGGGACCAAGAGGAGACGAAGTTTGTTAGATCGGACCAAGAGGAGAGGAACTTGCAAAGATTGGTCCAAAAGGAGACGAACTCCTTAGATTGGACCAAGAGGAGACGAACTTGGTTAGATTTGACCAAAAGGACACGAACACTTTATAGTGGACCAAGAGGAGAAGAACTTCCAAAGATTGGACCAAAAGGTGACGAACTCATTAGATTGGACCAAGAAGAGACGAAATTCCTAAAATTGGACCAAAAGGAGACGAACTCCGTAGATTGGACC
Organism: Melaleuca alternifolia; assembly: GCA_019926035.1. Lineage (NCBI taxonomy): Eukaryota > Viridiplantae > Streptophyta > Magnoliopsida > Myrtales > Myrtaceae > Melaleuca > Melaleuca alternifolia. The sequence goes on along the minus strand of JAGKPW010003093.1, from coordinate 16,029 downwards.
CAGAGGAGACGAACTTGCAAAGATTGGACCCAAAGGGGACGAACTCATTAGATTAGACCAAGAGGAGACGAACTTCCTTTGATTGGAGCAAAAGGAGACGAATTCCTTACATTGGACCTAGAGGAGACGTACTTCATAAGATTGGACAAAAAAGAGACGAACTCCTTAGATTTGACCAAGAGGAGACGAACTTCCAAAGATTGGACCAAAAGGAGAGGAACTCTTTAGATTGGAACAAGTGGAGACGAATTTCCTAAGATTGATCCAAAACGAGATGAACTCCTTATATTGGACTAAGAGGAGACGAACTCCTTAGATTGGACCAAGAGGAGCTGAACTTCCAAAGATTGGAGCAAAGGGAGACGAACTCCTTAGATTGGACCAAGAGGAGACGAACTTCCTAATCTTGGACCAAGAGGAGACGAACTCATTAGATTGGACCAAGAGGAGACGAACTTGGTTAGATTGGATCAAAAGGATACGAACTCCATAGATTGGACCAAGAGGAGATGTACCTCCTTAGATTGCACAAAAAGGAGAGAACTGCTTAGATTGGACCAAGAGGAGACGAACTTGGGTTGATTGGACCAAAAGGAGACGAACTCCTTAGATTGGACCAAGAGGAGACGAACTCCCACAAGTTGACCCTAAAGCAGATTGAACTTCCTTTCCTTGGGACCATAGCAGAGACGAACATCCAAAGATGGCACCAAGATGTAGACAAAACTTGGTTCAAATTGGATCAGAAGGATACGACTCCATAAATTGGACCAGAGTAGATGGAACCCAGCCTTAATTGACAAAAAAGGCGAGAATCGAGGAGACTAACTTGTTGTTATCGTTGTACCAAAATAGACTGAACTTCCTAGCTTTGGACCAAAAGGAGACGAACTCCTTAGATGGGATCAAGAGGAGACGAACTTAGTTAGATTGGATCAAAAGGAGACTAACTCCTTAGATTGGACCAAGAGGAGACGAACTTCCTAAGATTGGACCCAAAGGAGACGAGCTCCTTAGATTGGACCAAGAGGAGACGAAGTTGGTTAGATCGGACCAAGAGGAGAGGAACTTGCAAAGATTGGTCCAAAAGGAGACGAACTCCTTAGATTGGACCAAGAGGAGACGAACATCCAAAGATTTGACCAAAAGGACACGAACTCTTTATAGCGGACCAAGAGGAGACGAACTTCCAAACATTGGACCAAAAGGTGACGAACTCATTAGATTGGACCAAGAGGAGCCGAACTTCCAAAGAGTGTGACCAAAAGGAGACAACTTTTTAAGTGGTCCAAGAGGACAGACCTTCCAATGATTGGACCAAAAGTGAGACGAACTCCTTAGAGTTTGGACCACGAGGAGACGAACTTCTTGTGGGACCAAAGAGTAGACGAACTCGGTTAGATTGGACCAAGAGGAGACGAACTTCCTAAGATTGGACAAAAAAGAGACGAACTCCTTAGATTTGACCAAGAGGGGACGAACTTCCAAAGATTGGACCAAAAGGAGACGAACTCCTTAGATTTGACCAAGAGGATACGAATTTCGTAAGATTGATCCAAAACGAGATGAACTCCTTATATTGGACTTAGAGGAGACGAACTCCTTAGATTGGACCAAGAGGAGACGAACTTGGGTTGATTGGACCAAAAGGAGACGAACTCCTTAGATTGGACCAAGAGGAGACGAACTTCCAAAGATTGGACCAAAAGCAGATGAACTCCTTACATTGGACCAAGAGGAGACGAACATCCAAAGATTGGACCAAGAGGAGACGAACTTGGTTAGATTGGATCAAAAGGATACGAACTTCATAGATTGGACCAAGAGGAGATGAACCTCCTTAGATTGCACAAAAAGGAGAGAACTCGAGGAGACGAACTTGTGTAGATTGGACCAAAAGGAGAGGAACTCCTTAGATTGGACCAAGAGGAGATGAACTTCCTAAGATTGGACCAAAAGGAGATGAACTCCTTAGATGGGATCAAGAGGAGACGAACTTGGTTAGATTGGATCAAAAGGAGACTAACTCCTTAGATTGGACCAAGAGGAGACGAACTTCGTAAGATTGGACCCAAAGGAGACGAGCTCCTTAGATTGGACCAAGAAGAGACGAAGTTGGTTAGATCGGACCAAGAGGAGAGGAACTTGCAAAGATTGGTCCAAAAGGAGACGAACTCCTTAGATTGGACCAAGAGGAGACGAACTTGGTTAGATTTGACCAAAAGGACACGAACACTTTATAGTGGACCAAGAGGAGAAGAACTTCCAAAGATTGGACCAAAAGGTGACGAACTCATTAGATTGGACCAAGAAGAGACGAAATTCCTAAAATTGGACCAAAAGGAGACGAACTCCGTAGATTGGACCCAGAGGAGACGAACTTGCAAAGATTGGACCCAAAGGGGACGAACTCATTAGATTAGACCAAGAGGAGACGAACTTCCTTTGATTGGAGCAAAAGGAGACGAATTCCTTACATTGGACCTAGAGGAGACGTACTTCATAAGATTGGACAAAAAAGAGACGAACTCCTTAGATTTGACCAAGAGGAGACGAACTTCCAAAGATTGGACCAAAAGGAGAGGAACTCTTTAGATTGGAACAAGTGGAGACGAATTTCCTAAGATTGATCCAAAACGAGATGAACTCCTTATATTGGACTAAGAGGAGACGAACTCCTTAGATTGGACCAAGAGGAGCTGAACTTCCAAAGATTGGAGCAAAGGGAGACGAACTCCTTAGATTGGACCAAGAGGAGACGAACTTCCTAATCTTGGACCAAGAGGAGACGAACTCATTAGATTGGACCAAGAGGAGACGAACTTGGTTAGATTGGATCAAAAGGATACGAACTCCATAGATTGGACCAAGAGGAGATGTACCTCCTTAGATTGCACAAAAAGGAGAGAACTGCTTAGATTGGACCAAGAGGAGACGAACTTGGGTTGATTGGACCAAAAGGAGACAAACTCCTTAGATTGGACTAAGAGGAGATGAACTTCCAAAGATTGGACCAAAAGCAGACGAACTCCTTACATTGGACCAAGAGGAGACGAACATCCAAAGATTGGACCAAGAGGAGACGAACTTGGTTAAATTGGATCAAAAGGATACGAACTCCATAAATTGGACCAAGAGGAGATGAACCTCCTTAGATTGCACAAAAAGGAGAGAACTCGAGGAGACGAACTTGTGTAGATTGGACCAAAAAAGACATGAACTTCCTAAGATTGGACCAAAAGGAGACGAACTCCTTAGATGGGATCAAGAGGAGACGAACTTGGTTAGATTGGATCAAAAGGAGACTAACTCCTTAGATTGGACCAAGAGGAGATGAACTTCCTAAGATTGGACCAAAAGGAGACGAACTCCTTAGATTGACCAAGACGAGACGATCTTGGTTAGATTGCACTCAAAGGAGACGAACTTGCAAAGATTGGTCCAAAAGAGACGAAACCCTTAGATTGGACCAGAGGAGACGAAAATCCAAAGAGTTGACCAAAAGGGACACGAACCTCTTGATAGCGGGACACCAAGAGGAGACGAAACTTCCAAACATTGACCAAAAAGTGACGAAACTCATTAGATTGGACCAAGAGGGAGCCGAACTTCCAAAGATTGGACAAAAGAGACGAAACTTTTTAGATTGGTCCAGAGGACATGATTCAATGATTGGACCAAAGTGAGACGAATCCTTAGATTGGACCAGAGGAGACGAATTCCTGTGATTGGAAAAAGGAGACAGAAATTCCTTAGATTGGAAGAGGGAGACGAACTTCCTAAGATTGGCAACAAAACGAGAGAACTCTTCGATTTGACCAAGAGGGGACGAACTTCCAAAGCGTGGACCAAAGGAGACGAACTCATTAGATTGACCAACCAAGAGGATCGAATTTCGTAGAGATTGGACGAAAACGAGATGAACTAGGTTATATTGGACCAAAAGGAGACGAACTCCTTAGATTGGACCAAGAGGAGACGAACTTGGTTGGATTGCACTCAACGGAGACGAACTCCTTAGATTGGACCAAGAGGAGACGAACTTCCAAAGATTGGACCAAAAGCAGATGAACTCCTTACATTGGACCAAGAAGAGACGAACATCCAAAGATTGGACCAAGAGGAGACGAACTTGGTTAGATTGGATCAAAAGGATACGAACTTCATAGATTGGACCAAGAGGAGATGAACCTCCTTAGATTGCCCCCCCCCCCAAAAAGGAGCGAACCGAGGGAGACGAACTGGGTAGATTGGACCAAAAGAGAGGGAAACTCCTTAGCTTGGACCAAGAGGAGATGAACTTCCTTAAGATTGGAACACAGGAGGAGAACTCCTTAGAGGGATCAAGAGGAAGACGGAACTTGGTTAGATTGGACCAAAAGGAGACGAACTTTTTAGATTGGTCCAAGAGGACACGAACTTCCAATGATTGGACCAAAAGGAGACGAACTCCTTAGATTGGACCAAGAAGAGACGATCTTGGTTAGATAGGACAAGAGGGAGAGAGGAACTTGAAAGATTGGTCCAAAAGGGGGGGGGGAGACGAACTCCTTAGATTGGACCAAGAGGAGACGAACATCCAAAGATTTGACCAAAAGGACACGAACTCTTTATAGCGGACCAAGAGGAGACGAACTTCCAAACATTGGACCAAAAGGTGACGAACTCATTAGATTGGACCAAGAGGAGCCGAACTTCCAAAGATTTGGACCAAAAGGAGACGAACTTTTTAGATTGGTCCAAGAGGACACGAACTTCCAATGATTGGACCAAAAGGAGACGAACTCCTTAGATTGGACCAAGAGGAAGCGAAATCCAAAGATTGGGACAAAGGATACGAACTTTGTAGATTGGTCCAAGCGGACCGAATTACAATGATTGGACCAAAAGAGACGAACTCATTAGATTGGACCAAGAGGAGCGAACCTCCTTTGAATTGGACAAAAGGAGACGAATTCCTTAGATGGACCAAGAGGAGCCGAACTTCTACTAAGATGGGACAAAAAAGAGACGAACTCCATTAGATTTGACAAAGGAGAGAACTTTCCAAGTTGGACCAAAAGGAGACGAACTCCTTAGATTGGACCAGAGGCGCGAATTTCCTAGATTGATCCAAAACGAGGATGAAACTCCTTATATGGACTAATGAGCGACGAACTACTTAGATTGGGACCATGAGGAGACGACCTTCCTAAGATTTGACCAAAGGGAGACGAACTCCTTAGATTGGACCAAGAGGAGACGATCTTGGTTAGATTGCACTCAAAGGAGACGAACTCCTTTGATTGGACCAAGAGGAGAAGCACTTCCAAAGATTGAACCAAAAGGAGACAAACTCCTTAGATTGGACCAAGAGGAGACGATCTTGGTTAGATTGCACTCAAAGGAGACGAACTCCTTTGATTGGACCGAGAGGAGACGAACTTCCTAAGATTGGACCAAAAGGAGACGAACTCCTTAGATTGGACTCAAGAGGAGATGAACTTCGAAAAGATTGACCAAAAGTTAGACGAACTCCTTAATTGGACCAAGAGGAGATTGAACATCAAGATGGGACCCAAGAGGAGACGGCACTTGTTAGATGGATCAAAAGGATCTACCGAACTCCATAGATTGGACCAAGAGGAGATGAACCTCCTTAGATTGCAGAAAAAGGAGAGAACTGGAGGAGACGAACTTGTGTAGATTGGACCAAAAGGAGAGGAACTCCTTAGATTGGACCAAGAGGAGATGAACTTCCTAACATTGGACCAAAAGGAGACGAACTCCTTAGATGGGATCAAGAGGAGACGAACTTGGTTAGATTGGATCAAAAGGTGACTAACTCCTTAGATTGGACCAAGAGGAGACGAACTGCCGAAGATTGGATCCAAAGGAGATGAGCTCCTTAGATTGGACCCAAAGAATCACTTCAACTCGCCCTTCACTAGAGCTCGTTGGTTCCCTTCTACTCGATTTACTTGATTTGATCGGCTCTTCTCAGCTAGGGCTTTGAAACTCGATTTTCTCTCGATTGGCTGCATGGGTGAGGCCCTACGAAGTTGCTCCCAGCTCGCCCGTGTGTTCTGATGGTCTCCCGTTGAGGTATTTCAGCTCCTTTCTCCCTTGCACTACGATTTTGAACTGATTCGTGGAATCTGGATTTTCGGAGCACTGTTCATTGAAGATCCACTGTTCATGTTCATCGTGAATCAATGGATTAAGCTGATTATGTGACTCTGCTAGCTTCTTGGGTACTCTGTGGCCTCGGTTGTGCTCTAATATTATTGATGTATTGTCGGTGAACTTCTGGAGGATGTCGGGTTTTCTGGATTTCTGGGTTTCACGTACTGTTCATCGAAGATCATTCAAAACCTATTAGTAGGTGGGAGTATCGTGGCCTGGAGCTGTTCGTGGTTTCTGTGCTGAGTTTGTGGGTTCCCTTTAGGTGATGGAAAAACACGAGGCCATTGAGATGCAGGCCCTAACCTCGGCACCCCCCTCCTCACAAGGAGGGGGGAGGGGATCCTAATCCTGAAATTATTGTGTCCACTCATGTTGGTCCTTCTGCGGTGAGTGGTAGGAAGGCCAGGAGCAAAAGCAGATTGGATAGGAGAGTGGAAGTGTTGCCTCTTTCTACGGAATTCTCAGCCCCTCCATCGGACTCCTTAAATGATCAGGCTCGTCTGGGTGCTTCCTCTGCTCCATGTCCGAATTTGGTCAGGGGAAAAGGTGTGCTTCAACCTCAGCCACAACGGTTTTCTCCTTCTAAATTGGCGGGTGATGGTGCTATAAGGCGTAAGTCGAGATCTCAGAGTCGTGGTCGTTCTAGAAGTAAATTCAGGGACGATTCTACAGGGGCAGGTTTCAAAGGGCCTCCTTCACAGCCCATGGCTGCACCGGGTGCTGCTGATGGTGTTCGGGATAAGACTAAGATCCCCCAACAAAAGTCCTGGGCTAATGTGGCTCGGGCTACTGCTGCTATAGGGTATGATCTACCCTTTATATCCCCTTCTTTTAATAACGGTAAACCTTGTATGCATATTTCTGAGGAGATCCTTCAAGCCACGGATAGGGTGTGGCACGAATCGGTGGTGGGTTATCTCATTGGGATGGAACTACCATTTAAGCTGATTGAAGCTGCGCTAAAACATTTGTGGGGAAATTTCTTGGTAGATATGAAGGCCAACGATGATGGCTTCTTCTCTTTTCACATCCCGGATGCGGAATTTCCGTAGGAAAATCTTGGAGAGAGGACCCACACGATGGCAAGGATCCCTCTAGTTCTTCAACAATGGCATCCTATGCTAGTGCTAAAAAAAGAAAGACATGATAAAATCCCGGTATGGGTTAAGCCCAGGAACCTACCTTATTCTGCTTGGTCCTCGAAGGGTATTAATGCTATTGCTAGCACACTTGGCAAGCCCCTATATGTTGATCAACATACACAACATAGGAGAGTCATTTCTTTTGCACCTGTTTGTGTGGAGATTAGTGCAAAAAATCCCATCTATGACTCGATTTCAGTCTTTCAGGATGATGAGGAGATTATAGTTACCGCAGAGTATGAATGGAAACCACTCTTTTGTCCTAAATGTGAAACTTTCAGACATAGATGTCCTGAGTTGAAGTCGATAGCTCCAGAGGATGTCTCGGCTTCTCGGGAGGAACATACAGTCCCAATTAATGTTCAGGCAACTCCAACTCCATTGGGTGACACGGCTAAGTCACAAACTGATTGGACTACGGTCCACTCCAAGCATACCAAGAAAAAGGCAGCCACTGCTGAGTTGTTACCTTCAGAGCAAAGGGCTAATCCTTTGATCCCCACGACACCTAGCTCGCACCATTCTGTCTCCTCTCACAATGAGACCTAACGAATTGATGTACATCCTACGAGCTGCCCAGCATCCATTCCTTCTCCTTGCGTATCCAATGAGGACTCGGCTGAGGCTTCTAAGGCGCTGAGTTCATTACCCAATAGTTGTGATGATACCTCCTCCACGGACTCTTCTCACGAATTATTTCAAGTGGTAAACCCTAAGCTAAATTCTGTAGTTGGTGCACTTTTGAGGAGTGGGAAAGCACTCCACAATGATGAACACCCCCCTGATGCCGTGGGTACTCCTATTGTTGCTTGTTCCCCTCCTTCTGTGGAGGTGCTGAAAAAATCCACGGCCAAGAAGAAAGGTCGCAGTGCCAAAAGGAGGTAAGTCCCTCTCCTCCTAGTAACTTGTAAATATGATTTTGGGTGCTGGGAATATCAGGGGTCTATGTGATCCTATTAAACAAGCAGAAGTCAGGTTTCTTGTACAGTCTAATAACCTTCTTTGTATTGGTATATTGGAAACCAAGGTCAACCCCGGAAATTTTGGTGAAATCTCTTCAAACTTGATTCCGGGCTGGACTTGGAAGTCAAATTACGATTATTCTGACCTTGGGCGCATATGGATCGGTTAGGATCCGCAGCATGTTTGGTTTGATCTCATAGCTTCTTCGCCGCAAGCTATGCATGGGTTCATTCGCCTTGTTGACTCGACTATGTTTTTTGCCATCTCTTTTGTATATGCTGGTCATACCTTTGTGGATAGGCGCTTGCTATGGACTGATTTGGCCTCGAGAAAGAATTCTTTTCTGGACACACCGTGGGTTGTACTTGGTGACTTCAATGCCATTCGATACCCATCCGATCGTGAAGGGGGAACTCTAGCTTGGCCACCGTCTTTTGATAAGTTCCACTCTTGCTTGTTGGAGGCTGAACTAGACGATCTCAGGTATATCGAGAGGAGATTCACTTGGGCTGCTTATGAAGGTCCCAATCGCATACAGAGGAAAATAGATAGATTCTTGTTAACCCCAAATGGGCTATGGATTTCAGTTACTCGGAAGCAACTTTTCTATCACCTGGTATCTCGGATCATACACCCATGGTGGTGAGAGTTTTGCCTTCAATCTAGGTCAGAAAACCTTTTAAATTCTACAACTTCTGGATGTCAGATCCTGGGTTCTTGCCTTTGGTATCTCAGATTTGGGAGCTTTATGTTAGAGGATCACCGATGTTCCAGCTATGCACCAAACTGAAACTATTAAAAGCTAAGCTTAAAGTGTTCAACCGACAGTCCTTTTCTGATATTTCTAGACGCACTTTGCTAGCTAGACAAAGCCTGAAGTCTATTCAAGACAATCTTAAGCAAGATCCGACCAACTCCCCACTTGCACTAGAGGAGAAGACTGCTGGTGATTTATTTTATAGCCTGCGCCTCCAGGAGGAACGTTTCTACAAGCAGAAATCCAGAATCCACTGGCTTCAAGAAGGAGACCGTAACACTAAGTTCTTTCATTATTCTGTGAAGAGGAGGCAGCTCAATAACATAATTTTATCCATCATTGATGATTCTGGCTCTCGGACTTCTTCGGCGAATCAAGTAGTTGAGGCATTTGTGAATTATTATAAACATCTTTTCGAGAGCCCTCCTCATATGTCGCCCCGTCCCTCGGCACAGAATTTTGCCGTCCATTTAAGAAGTAAGTTAAACACTTCTCAGTTGACTATTCTTACTTCTCCTTACATGGAACAAGAAGTACGTGCCACTTTATTCTCCTTGACCTCTAGGAAGGCCCCGGGACCGGACGGATTCAATGCTGATTTTTTTAAGAGATATTGGGATGTTGTTGGTGAGTTAGTTACCTCCGCTATGTTGGTGAGTTAGTTACCTCCGCTATTTTAGATTTCCTTAACTCCGAAAACTTGCTACGCCAACTCAATACCACTATTATTGCATTAATTCCCAAGTGCTCTAATGCCTCCTCAGTAAGTGATTTCAGGCCTATTGCTTGCTGCAACACCATTTACAAATATATCACCAAAATCTTGGCGAATCGGCTTGCTAAGGTACTCCCCTCTCTTATTGACGGGTCTCAAGCGGCTTTTGTAAAAGGGAGGAAAATCTCGGATAACATCTTGCTAGCCCAAGAACTCTTTGCGGGTTTCCATCATGACACGTACTCTCCAAAGTGTGCGATCAAGGTCGACTTCAAGAAAGCTTACGATACGGTAGAGTGGGCCTTCCTAGAGGCGACCCTCAGTGGTTTCGGTTTCCCGATGCAATTCATTAAATTGATGATGGTATGTGTCCAAACCCCAAAATTTTCTATATCAATCAATGGTGAGTTGCATGGTTTCTTCTCAAGTTCAAGAGGACTAAGACAAGGCGTTCCCCTCTCTCCATATTTATTTACTTTGGTCATGGAAGTATTCTCTAGGCTTATATCCACTACAACTGCATGTCCTCAGTTTAACTACTATTGGCGATGTAAATCCACGAAGTTGACCCATCTCTTCTTTGCTGATGATGTCTTGCTATTTTGCCGAGCTGATATGGCTTCGGTCTCTTGCTTGGAGTCTGCACTTGACACATTCTCGGAGTGGTCGGGCCTTTTCCCAAACTCTTCTAAGAGTGAGGTATATATTTCAGGTAGCTCTAGTTCTTCACAAGACATCATTGGTCTTTTGAACTTTAGGGTGGGATCCTTACCTTTTCGATATCTTGGAGTGCCCGTGGTAGCAACTAGACTTGGGAAAGCCGATTATGTCTCTTTGGTGAACTCCATCACCAAGAGAGTTCAATCTTGGACTCAACGGTTTCTATCATTTGCTGGCCGTCTCCAATTGGTTAAATTTGTCCTCCATGCAATTCAGGTTTATTGGTCCAATATTTTCATCTTACTTGTTTCGATTCTGGATTGCATTGAGAAGATCATTAGGCAGTTCTTGTGGAAAGGCCCTTCCTTAGGCCCCGGGGGTGCAAAAGTCTCATGGCATGATGTATGCTTCCCAAAATAAGAGGGAGGACTCGGTATAAGGCACCTAAAACCAAGCAACAAAGCTTCCATGCTCAAACATATTTGGGCCCTTTTCTCGGACAAAGAATCGCTCTGGTGCATTTGGATACATTCTAATTTCATCAAGAACCGGAGGTTTTGGGAGGTACGTAGACCTACGTTCTGTTCTTGGTCTTGGAAGAAGATCATTGACTTAGGGAGAGAATTCAGACATTTGTTTCACTGGCGTGTGGGGGATGGCCTTTCTATTTCCTTATGGTTCGATGCTTGGCATCCAAATGGCCCGCTCAATATGCTGTTTAGTAACTGACAAATTTATCTGTCGGGTTACCCAAGAGATGCCTCACTTGCTGAATTACTAGAGAACTGGGCTCCTAATTCGAATCTTATGGAGACATTGATTGATTGGGGGGGTGACCTCCCTACACCTATTGCTCATCCAAATCGGTTTTTGTGGAAAGGTTCAAATTCTGGAAAATTTTCGTCTTCTTCAGCTTGGCAAGCTATAAGACCGAAGAAACCTCGGGTTCATTGGTTTGAATTTATTTGGGATTCATCCATCGCCCCTGCACACCAATTCCTCCTATGGTTGATGACAAAAAGAAGACTCCCTACCCAGGTTTTTCTTCTAACTTATGGTAGAATCACTAATGCTACGTGTGCATTTTGTCATGTAAGGCCGGACTCGATTGACCATCTTTTCTTTGGATGTTCCATAACTAAACACTTAGCCCTTTTTTGGTCGCGGAATTGTCTTCTTGATTGGCAAGAGGGTGGCTGGAATACCACCCTTAATTGGGCTATTACTCATATATCCGACAATCAATTTTCCCAAAAGATTGCGAGGTTCGCTCTTGGAGCGGTGTGCCACATCATTTGGAAGTCTAGGCACAACATCTTATTCAGGAACTGCGACAGATTCCTCCAGGCAATGAAGATGCGACTTTTGAAACTTGTCAAGGACTTCGCTAGAACTCAGAAGAATGTCATTGACACTACTAGGAATAGAAGAATTCAGCATAATTGGGGCTTGGATGACTCCATTTTTTTGTAATTGACTTGTTTTTCACCCTTTTTGTTGGTACCTTCTAGTCTTTGAGATTCATGGTACTCCTCCACTTAGCTCATTTAGAGTGTAAGTGTAGGTCTGTAGTACCGGTCTTTCCCTTTCTTCTTGTCTCCTCCTTATGTACATCGTCTAGTTTCTGAGACTCATGATACTCCTTCACTTAGGTCACATGAGTGTAAGTGTAGGTTTGTAGTATCGGTTTCTCCATCTCATGTACTTTTGGCTCTAAAGATCTATATACTTTTACCCTACCAAAAAAAAAAAAACTTCCTAAGATGGACAAAAAGTAGACGAAATCCGTATAGATTGGCCCCGGAGGAGACGGAACTGGTTTAGTGGATCATCTGGAGAGGAGACGAAACTTGGTTAGATGGGGAACCAAGAGGAGACGAACTCCTTAGATTCGACCAAAGGGAGCCGAACTACTTAAATTGGACCAAGAGGAGACGAATTTCCAAATATTGGACCCAAAGGTCGAACTCTTACGATGGGCCGAGAAGAGGAGACGAAAAACTTCAAGATTAGATCGAAGGGGGAGGAAGGAACTCCTTAGATTGGACCCAAAGGAGAAGACTATTAGATTAAATCTTTAGATTGCACTCAAAGGAGACGAACTCCTTAGATTGGACTATGAGGAGACGACCTTCCTAAGATTGGACCCAAAAGGAGACGAACTCCTTAGATTGGACCAAGAGGAGACGAACTTCCTAAGATTGGACCAAAAGGAGATGAACTAGTTGGATTGGACCAAGAGGAGACGAACTTTCAAGGATTGGACCAAAAGGAAACGAACTCCTTAGATTGAAACAAGAGGAGACGAACTTGGTTAGATTGCACCAAAAGGAGACGACATCTAGATGGGATCTTGGTTAGGATTGCACCAAAAGGAGATGAAAAACTCTTTAGATTGGACCAAGAGGAGATGAACTTCCTATGATTTGACCAAAAGGAGACGAACTTGTTCGATTGGATCAAGAGGAGCTGAACATCCAAAGATTGGATCAAAAGGAGATAAACTCCTTAGATTGGATCAAGAGGAGACGAACTTCCTAATATTGGACCAAAAGGAGAATAACTCCTTCGATTGGATCAAGAGGAGACGAACTTCGTAAGATTGGGCCAAAAAGAGACGAAAAGCCTAAATTGGACCAAGAGAAGACGAACTTCCAAAGATTGGACCAAAAGGAGACGAACTCCTTAGATTGGACCAAGAGGAGACGCTCCTGGTATTTGACCCAAAAAGGAGACGCAAATCCTTAGAGTGGTAAGAGGAGCCGAACTTTCCTAATACAGATTGGGGAACCACAATGGAGACGAAATTCCGTAGATTTGACCAAGAGGAGACGAACGTCCTAAGATGGATGAAAAGGAGACGAACTCCGTAGATGGGCACCAAGGGAGATGATTCTAAGATCGACAAAAGGAGACGAAATCCTTAGATGGGCCGAGAGGAGACGAACTTCAAAGATTAGACCAAAGGAGACGAACTCCTTAGATTGGACCCAAAGGAGACGAACTTCCAAAGATTGGACCAAAAAGAGACGAACACCTTAGATTGGACCAAGCGGAGACGATCTTGGTTAGATTGCACCAAAAGGAGATGAACTCTTTAGATTGGACCAAGAGGAGACGAACTTCTTGTGATTGGACCAAAATGAGGCGAACTCCTTACATTGGACCAAGAGGAGACGAACTTCCTAAGATAGGACCAAAAGGAGACGAACTCCTTAAATTGGACCAAGAGGAGCTGAACTTCCAAAGATTGGACCAAAAGGAGACGAACTCCTTAGATTGGACTATGAACCAAAAAAAAAAAACTCCTGAGATTGGACCAAGAGAAGACGAACTTCCTAAGATTGGACAGAAAGGAGACCAACTCTTTAGATTGGACCAAGAGGAGATGTACTTCCAAAAATTGGACCAAAAGGAGACGAACTCCTTAGATTGGACTAGGAGGAGACGATCTTGGTTAGATTGCTCCAAAAGGTGATGAACTCCTTAGATTGGTACAAGAGGAGACGAACTTCCTAAGATTGGACCAAAAAGAGAAGAACTCCTTAAATTGGATCAAGAGGAGCTGAACATCCATAGATTGGACCAAAAGGAGACAAACTCCTTAGATTGGACCAAGAGGAGACGAACATGGTTAGATTGGTTCAAAAGGATACGAACTCCTTAGATTGGAGTAGGAGGAGACGAACTTCCTAAGATTGGACCAAAACTAGATGAACTCCGTAGATTGGACCAAGTGGAGTCGAACTTCCTAAGATTGGAGAAAAACGAGACGAACTCCTTAGATTGGACCAAGAGGAGACGAACTTCCTAAGATTGGACGAAAAGGAGACGAACTCCGCAGATTGGACCAAGAGGAGATGAACTTTCTAAGATCGGACAAAAAGGAGACGAACTCCTTAGTTTGGGCCAAGAGGAGACGAACTTCCAAAGATTAGACCAAAAGGAGACGAACTCCTTAGATTGGACCCAGAGGAGATGAACTTCCAAAGATTGGACCAAAAGGAGGTGAACTCCTCAGTTTGGACCAGGAGGAGACGAACATTCTAACATTGGACCAAAAGGAGATAATCATGATTAGATTGCACCAAAAGGAGATGAACTCCTTAGATTGGACCAAGAGGAGATGAACTACCTAAGATTGGACCAAAAGGAGACGAACTCCTTAGAGTCGACCAAGAGGAGACGAACTTTGTTAGATTGCCCCAAAAGGATACAAAGTCCTTAGATTGGAGTAAGAGGAGACGAACTTACTAAGATTGGACCAAAAGGAGACGAACTCTGTAGATTGGACCAAACGGAGACGTACTCTTACGATTGGACAAAGAGGAGACGAACTTGGTTAGATTGGACCAAAAGGAGACGAACTCCTTAGATTGGACCAAGAGAAGACGAACTTCCTAAGATTGGACCAAATGGAGACGATCTCCTTATATTGGACCAAGAGGAGATGAACTTCCTAAGATTGCACAAAAAGGAGACAAACTCCTTAGATTGGACCAAGAGGAGATGTACTTCCAAAAATTGGACCAAAAGGAGACAAACTCCTTAGATTGGACCAAGTGGTGTTGAACTTCCTAAGATTGGACCAAAACGAGACGAACTCCTTAGATTGGACCAAGAGGAGACGAACGTCTTCAGATTGGACGAAAAGGAGACAAACTCCGCAGATTGGACCAAGAGGAGATGAACTTCCTAAGATCGGACCAAAAGGAGACGAACTCCTTACATTGGGCCAAGAGGAGACGAACTTCCAAAGATTAGACCAAAAGGAGACGAACTCCTTAGATTGGACCCAGAGGAGACGAACTTGGTTAGATTGGACCAAAAGGAGACGAACTCCTTAGATTGGGCCAAGAGTAGACGATCTTGCTTAGTTTGCACCAGAAGGAGACGACCTCCTTAGATTGGACCAAGAGGAGACGAACTTCCTAAGATTGGACCAAAAGGAGACGAACTCTACAGATTGGACCAAGAGCAGTCGAACTTCTTATGATTGGACCAAACGGAGACGAACTCCTACGATTGGACAAAGAGGAGATGAACTTGGTTAGATTGGACCAAAAGGAGACGAACTCCTTAGATTGGACCAAGAGGAGACGAATTTCCTATGATTTGACCCAAAGGAGACGAACTCGTTAGATTGGACCAAGACGAGACGAATTTCCAAAGATTGGACCAAAAGGAGACAAACACCATAGATTGGACCAAGAGGAGACGAACTTGGTTAGATTGGACCAAAAGGAGACGAACTCCTTAGATTGGGCCAAGAGTAGACGATCTTGGTTAGTTTGCACCAGAAGGAGACGACCTCCTTAGATTGGACCAAGAGGAGACGAACTTCCTAAGATTGGACCAAAAGGAGACGAACTCCGTAGATTGGACCAAGAAGAAACGAACTTCCAAAAATTGGACCAAAACGAGACGAACTCCTTATATTGGACCAAGAGGAGACGAATTTCCTAAGATTGGACCAAAAGGACACAAACACCATAGATTGGACCAAGAGGAGACGAAGTTGGTTAGATTGGACCAAAAGGAGACGAACTCCTTAGATTGGCCCAAGAGGAGACGATCTTGGTTAGTTTGCACCAGAAGGAGACGAACTCCGTAGATTGGACCAAGAG